>CM050405.1:37243808-37258808 GCA_027580255.1 Therioaphis trifolii
AGAACGTACAGTCTCCGAAATAAAAAACAATGTTCGTATAATAACACCGATTATTCTTAATAAGGGACAAATTAATATTAAATCACATAATTTCGTAAACGATAAACTACGTTTTCTTATTGACACGGGCGCTGACATGAATTTAATAAAAATATCGTCCCTTCGCGACAACGTAAAAGTAAATGAAAAAGATAAACGTGATATAAAAGGCATTAACCCATGGCCTATTAAAACTTTAGGTATCGTAACCACTCCTATAACAATAAATTCTATAACGCTTATTGCTAAATTTGAAATTGTACACGACGATTTCCCAATACCAGAAGACGGTTTAATAGGGCGTGAATTTATAATAGAAAACGAAATTATCCTTGATCTAAGCAAAAACGAATTTATAATACCCGATAAACAAACAGTAAAACCTGTTATTATTCCGCCGCATAGCAACAGTATTTTTCTTATAAAGAATAACGAAAATATTGAGCACGACACTGTTAATGTTCAAAAACAAGAATTAAATAATGACGTAATTTTGGCAAATAGCGTAAGTCCAGTAAACAAACACGGGATTGTCAGTAATATCATAAATATCTCGGAACAACCATTTATAATTGATGAAATTAACTCAAGTAATATAAACTGGGACCCATGTACAAACGATAAAGTACTAATAACCAAAACCGGTTTAGACGGCGATAAAATAAATTATTTAAATCATACAATTCCTACGGACCATTTAAATAACGAAGAAAAGGAAAGTCTTCTCGAACTAAAATCCGAATATTCCGATTTATCTCACAGCGAAGGAGAATACCTCCCCGCTACTGACATTGTAACGCATAATAGTAACACACCGCGTGTAACTAAACCCATCAACATCATGCGATGGCGGTTACAACTAGAGGAATACGACTATTCAATGATTTACCGGGCCGGTTCCAAACATTCTAATACCGATTGTTTGTCACGAATTCACGTAGTACAAGACGCCGCCGCAGGCAACTTAGAATATAATAAATTCATAGACGCAGAAAAAACACCGATATCCAATTCGAAAATAACAGAAACCGACGGGAGCATTAAAAACGCGAATAGTAACGAAAACTTGTTTATTCCTATTCCGCGTGACGTAATTATCGTGCATCCCGCTGTTAGGAAACTGATCCAAGACAACAATCTTGATACCATTAAGTTCAAGGACGACGAAACCGTCGTGACTATAAAACACGAGGATAGGACAATATTTTTTTTCGCTATAACTGAAACACACTTAATGAAATTTAACGCACAAGATATTTATAACGCGTACTTAAAAATGCACGAACTATGCGAACAAAATAATATTAAAACCTGTTCCACTATCCGTATCGAAGGTTCCACCGCTATGACCAAATACGAAAGAGTTCGTACGATATTAAAATATATTTTTCTCGGAACAGACATTTCAATTAACGTATACACAGAACAAAATCTCTCACCTGGTGAGAAACGTAAATAACGTAAAGAAATTTAACAACTAAACATATCAACAAGACATTACAAAACTCTTTCTTCTCTTTCTATTTTTTTTTTTATGGTTCAAGCAACCAATATAACTTTACTATTTCTTTTTAGATTACCGTCGCAACGTTACGTCCTAATAGATCTTGAGTTCATCACACTGAGAAAGGGTGAGACATTGCTTGTATCCGGAGCAATGACCACCAGTAATACGAGCTCTCCAGTTATAAAACTGGAGGGGGATATTTTATTGATGAACTCAAACACAGGTTCTATAGAACCGGCAACTGAGAAATAAATTAACCATGCCGTGCTTAGGAACAACAGAATTTTTAAAGACCAACCCTCAAAGTTATATCCAGTCCTGGCACAAGTGTATGATAGTCAACACACTCTTACGCCGAATTTGAACTATAGAACCATCCATGATTATATTAACCAGGACGACTGGGACAATATAGTCGTGGTATATCAAGGATGTAACGACATCCAAATATTACAACAGTTAGGAATAAACAATCCCATCCTAGACCTAAGGGTCTATGATGAAAATCAAGACGGGATATTTTGTATACAATTACTGCACAATAAAACAATTATAGCAGAATGCGAGCTGCATAAAGTGGAAAAAAATGGACGTTATTTGAAACTCCAAGAGGCCCACGGGCTAATATGCAACAAAGATCACGGGATAACGGACGCACATAACCCTTGTACAGACGTAGTCTGGACAAGGTGTATTTTTAATCATCTTATGTGTTTCATAATCCCGTAATTTCAATATAAAGTATTTTTTTTTATTATATTATTTTTTTTTATTATAATTTCAGACTTCTTATTACCGTAACTTACTTGCAACTCGTCACCAGTACATCGCGAATAACCAACGAAAAACTTAACCAAACCGCAGGGTTGTATTACGAAAACCGAGGACTAGTCAACATAGTCACTTCGAAATGGGATTTAACCACTTTCATAGATCTTGCTAAACATACCGAACAATGGGAGTATATAGATACCTATTTAACAAAAACCGAGCAGGCTTGCCGAAACGTGAGTAATAACGCTGAGGCTAACTGTCATCATTTACTTTATCCAGTAACTAGTATTGCCAGACAATATAAAAATAAACGAAATTTAATTTTGTCATCAATCGGTCATAAACATACATTTACTAAACGTAGTGTAATAGGTACTATAAGTAAAGTCGCCCAAACAATTTATGGTTTATGTAATCTCGATTGCATAAAGAAATTCGATTTCGGTATTGAAAAATTAATAGCAGGGGGCACCACAAACACAAACTATGTCTCCGAACAATTAAAAGTAGTTAAGCTTAAACAAGAAATTGAAGCACGCGAAAATTACGACATTAAAATTATGGTAAATGAAATTAAAAACGCAACTATGGATCAGCAGATCCTAAACCATATAAACAAACATTTTATTTACATGAGCTTACTATTTACAAAACACATGTCAGAGTTAGACATATTATTTAACATAATTGAAAGTGCGAAAATAGGTCAAATTCACCCATACTTACTAGGTCTACCAGAGTTAGTAAATCATTTCCAAGATATAAAAATATCGTTACCACATGGTACAGATTTGCCATACCAACCCAGTTTGTCAACTGTTTATGATTTAGTTAAACTCTCAGATTTAATAGTATACTATTCTAATAACAACATTGTATTTGTACTAACCATACCATTAGTTTATCAAAATGATTTTATATTATATAATCTTATTCCGAAACCTGTATGTGAACAAACTAATTGTATGTATATTAAACCTAGTCATAAGTATTTAGCTGTAAGTAAGACTAAGGAACACTACACAACTTATAACACTTTTAACTACGCACAATGTAAACATACTCGAGATTTCCTTTTATGTCCTGAAATCCAATATCTTCATCCTAGGACACTTAGACCAATTTGTGAGGTACAACTACTACAGGATCCCAAAGAGGTACCCGACTCGTGTAACATCAAACAATTCACGTTACGATCAACCATTTTTCACAAATTAAATCGACAAAACAAATGGCTATACGTGACGGATAATGAAGTAATCTTCATAACATGTGAAAACGATAAAGAATCAACAACCCATACCTTAGAAGGCACAGGTATAATTACACTTAACGAAACATGCAGAGGATATGGAGCAAGAGACGTTCTAGTACCAGGAAAAATAGAACATGACATAGAATATCTAGACTTTGTTCCACACTCCAAAATTAAAAGCAACATAAACCCAGATCAATCAATTGATTTAGTACTAAACGACGAAGACGTCATCAACAATCACATGGACGATCTAGACTCCATTTCCAAATCAAGAGAAGAACTTTATCAAATGAAGAAAAAACAAGAAACTATCGATAAATTAAAAGAAAGTCAATTTCTCCAAAGCTACATGCTATATACTATAATAGCGAGTTTTATAATTATAATTTTCATTATTACGATATACCGATTCAACAAGATGTTAGAAATAAATAAACCACGGGCACAATACTTGGAAGAAATACAACAAGAGGAAATGCAGTCAATATGCCTAGCTGATGAACCAACGGGACAAGAACCAACGGCACCTCCACCAACGGACGAGGAAAAAACTAATATATCGGTTTACCCGGCACTTAAGATTAGATTTTGAAAGGAAGATGGGATCTTCCTTCTTTCAGGGGAGGCATGTAGTAAACCGATATTACGCATATACGAATATTTCGCATAAAACATAAATAACAACGTCGTGAGACTTCTACACACGCGATTAACCAATATCACGATTAATATTAGAAGATATAACAAGTACATAAATACTAAATTCGTGATATTTCAACAAGCGGCCGCCGTACCCAAAATTTATGATCCCTTGCCATTTCAAAGTCCTTGCCGAAAACAACTATCTCTCCGCATCTAGTATTGACTCACCTATTCCCCGTATCCGGGTTCTCGAGTAATGTATAAGAAAGGGTAAAATAGAGCCCAGTGGATTGTATAAATACGGACTCTATTTTACTGTAAAATTAGATTAAGTCCGATTCCCAAGCCTCGAACACTACCTGGTCGTAGCCCCGCGCGGTTACATCGCCGCCAGCTCTAGTGTTCACGAACCTACTTATTCTCGGGCAGACCGTAACGTCTGTCCTCACATTTCTTTTATTAAAGTAATTATTATAAGTTACATTTTGTCTTACATTTTAATAAACATTATTACTAATCTACAACATTGACTTCGTGACTCCTTTATCTCAACCTGTCGAAGAACACGCTCAGAGCCGTCAGTATAATAAATATTGAGTATAGTGACTAGTCTCCTGGTTCACTACAGTGGAATTTACCGAGGCGTAGTAGCATCGGTTATGACAATAGGTTTGACTACTCGACAATACATCGTTATTACCTGTAGTGAGTGTTCAATCACTATAGATGAGTTGCGGAGTGGAAGAGGCTTCGTGGCGGTTTTCTTCACGTCGACGTTTTGCGTCTTTATTTTTCGGGGAAAAAACACATCTGAGTATTGTACGGAATATTTAGATAAAAAAATTACTGACAGTATAGAAATTGAAATTGAAATGCGCTTTCATAACGAGTCGCAAGTATTACGCTATCGGTGACAGGTGACCACAATATGATGGGTACAAGGAAAAAACCAGTAAAGTCATTTTTTTTCAAAACGATGATTTTGGTATAAAATTATTTATATACACATATTGTAATTTTAGAACCAGGGAAAATAAGATAAGTTCTAGAATTATGGCCGTCGGAAGATTGGGCACATAATGAAAGAACAAGGAAAGTTACCATTCAAAACATATTTTTCACGAAATGAGAACAATTGACTTTCCTGGTTTTTCCCGTGTACCCTTCACATGATTTTTGCACATGCAGATTCACGTTCGAGTAAAGGAACCGTGTAAATTTGAATGAACGAATATCGCAATTATTCAAATAAATGATGAACGTTTGAGTGAACAGAAGTAAAATCTCTTCGAAAAGAAGTAGGTATTATATTTGAACACGGTGGTGCGACGAGAGACAATAAAATAAAATAATTAAATTCGCTGAACAATTCAGTATTCATATGACGTATGAACATCAAAAAATAATTGTGAAATATCCGTATTAAACGGAAAATAAATAGATTCTGTGTCTCAGTAATTTATGAAACACTGGTTTATGCTACTGACCTGTATCAAGAAGCTGATTAACGCTGAATTATCGTCTGGATTGATTTGAGTCGACGGAAAACTATTTGTAACGATACGCGAATCGGTCACGAAAGTTCAAAATGCAAATATAATAAAAACGTATGTCGAATATGTGTACTGCAGTAAAACGGCGTCCTTTGCGCGTAGCAGTTGGAAATAAAATGTTTAGGTCTCCGAGTATAACATAAGGCGTACGGCATAGATACAAATAACAGACAGGTGTTGTACAATGGCAGGTGGTCGGCATGTAGGCAGTACGGTCGAGCTTACTGCGTTGTAGGTGCACGTCCTTTGTGTCGTAGTTGTCGAAGGATCGTCCAATCACAGGGCTTAACCTAAGCGCGTCTGCCTCAGGCGATACCAATAATGATTGTGTTTTCATTCCATTAAAACCCAATTATCTTTCATGATCTTTTCGGTATTCTGGGATAATTTAAGAGTCCTTACAGGTACACGGCATGAACTTCATATGCGATACGTCTGAAATAATAATATAACATTGTTTTTTGTTGAGCTGAAAACCGAAATCTTTATATTATGTAAAATACTACGATTGAGTCCCTTATATACACTCGAAAGTATGTGTATATTGAGAACTCGCGTTATATGTAATCTACGTTTCGGGTAATATCTAAATTGTAGGTACGGAATCCGATATTGTCGGTATAACCCTATAATTGTATTATAAACATCAATCATACACTCTACAGCGTACACTCAATACGTATTATCATATTAATATAACTTCAGCTCGTTACGCATATGACTTCGGTTAATTTTCATATTAAATTGTTTTAATTTAAGTCAATTATTTGTGTGTGTTATTATTTTTTGTTAAATCAAAATGGAACATTTTTTTGATTTTTATAGACATGTTATTTATCATGACGAAACGTGTACCAATTTTTTAAAGCAACGTGGTGTTTGACCCACTGTTTATGCTAACCTATGCCAGACACCTACAATGTGCATATTGCGAGGTAGAAAATTGTCGATTGGAACAACGCCAACAAACAATATTGTGGTAGATACATATTTTCATGTAGATAACATACAACGCGAGTTCCGTATATTGTTTATAGTTAATTATTATTTCGTCCGCTAAATCTAGTCTAAACCTAGTCACCCACCGTACACAGTTATGAAACTATGCAGATTATGGTCCCGTTGTCTCTGAAAAATGACGCTATCTTGCTAATCATTTTGTTTATCTATTTTATTATTATTATTATTTTTTTATAAAATCCTAATTAAAAGTGGTTGGATTTGTAACATAACCACCAGTGCCACCTAGAGATAATGCGAATGCGACCGGCATCGGAGTTATGCGGCCGGATTATGGATAACGACATACCCATGCATTACAAAAATAAAATAAAAAATAATTATAATAACAAAACATAAACACGGACTGTAAAAGTCGGAAACCGTAAATTTCCTTCAACTTTCACAACAGCGTCATGGTGGCAGAACGATGCGGCACGGGTCCGGAATACCGGCGGCGGGTGACACCCGTTGTCACGTCAGCGTAGGCAGGTAGCGGTGTGAAACGACTGCCTACAGCAGCATTTCTTAAACTTTTTTATCCATGGAACCCTTTTTGATATTTACTTTTATCGCGGAACCTCTATTATTTTTTTTAGCTTTTTAGTTTTTTTTAGGATTATTTTTAAATGTAAATATATTACAATCATATAATAAAATTGTGTTAAGTGTATTTAATTCAAAAAAGTATCTTAAAATAAAAATAAAAATAATAATAATTGTAATATTGTATACATATATAATACTAATGACATTTTTTCCCCCACTAGCCGCTACTAATCTTTAGTTAGATATTTTAAAAGTAATTTTCTTGAACATTTCGAAATAAATAACTAAAGCTTCGCGGAACCCTGAAGTGATCTCACACAGTTTAAGAAACGCTGGCCTACAGGTACGTTTTCCAAGGCGCGACTTGTGGTCGCGACGAATTTTTTTATTGTTGTGTTTTACTAAACGCGACATGTCGCAGCGATTTTAACTAGTAGCTACAAAGTTCATAATGTTCAGTTCACTCGCAAACCTGTCCACTTACAGATGCATGTGTGATTTTAATTATAATTAATAATCAATACAGTTTTGATTTAATTATTACGGAGATGTATATTAATAATAATGGCATTTTGACATTATTATTGGAAGAAGAATTGAATAAGAGTTTCATCCGCTGATGGAGAAAATACTAATGTTGACGCCGTATGATAAATTTGTACAAATACGACAAATAAAAAATAAAAACAATTAATATGACCATAGGGTCGTCACGACGTGTCGCGCGGTACTGCGTCATGAGCAGTAGTGTCGTCGGTCGCGGTGACCCAAAGTTCAGTCGACCGCGACCTGTCTTGCATAACAGTTGATACTATTTTCCTATAAACAGCTGATATTGACGACATGTCGCGCCTTGGAAAACGTACCTTACAGCGTGCGCACGCCCGACGGCGCGCGCGGGACGTCGTGTCGAGGCCGCTGGCCTACCGCCCTAGCGCCGACTTCACTGTCACCAAGTCGTCGGCAAACGTCGCCGTGGCTGTAAATTCATGTTGAGTATTAACGCTTTATTAGTTTTATCGGCATTTGAACGTAGGTACAAATTAATTTATAAGAATATTGAGCAAAGAGTATCAAACAATTAGAATTTGTTCAGAATCGACATTTACCGTTTTACGAGATATAAAGGTCAGGTACTAGCTGTGAAAATTTCATGAAGTATAAACAAAGAGATAACCAAGACAGGGAAACAAGAGAAAATTATAACCATCGTAGTCAATACAACGACGAAAAAAAACGTTACCCAAAAAAACCGACAATACAGTAGAGAATGCAGTCAAGAAAGAACACCAAGGAAATATAAAGAAGACCGTTAAGCAGCACTATATATTCTTATGAACAGGCGCACACCGGTAGCGACATATTTCGACACGCCGCGTCTTGTAGACGTTAGGTGACGGATACGTTGCTGTTTAGGGCAAAATTTATGTTTGACGGATACCATTTGTCAACTGCGTTTCGAATTTTCGATTTTTTTTTCTCTGTCCAGCACAAATTGTTTATTTTGTTTATTGCTTGTATTAAATTTTTATACTTAAAATATGGAAGACGAAATTTTCATCCGAAAGTATTTAAAAAATTTTGACTCATCCCGAAGAAGGTCTGGAAATAATGTATGAAATTCTCCATGCTCGTCTCTTTTTGAATTAATGTTATGTACCCATAAACGTTTTTTTCCTCTTTTCTCCTCCTCATCTGCGATACTCGCTATTACAAGGAGTTCCTCGTCGGAAGAAAAATCCATAATGATATTCCAATTAAGTAAAAAAATAAATAAACTTGAACAAAACACACACCGCTCTTATACGATGTCAAACGTAGAGTGGCGATTCTAACAACGATAAAGGTGGAAAGAAACGTATCCACTATGCGCCTTTTCAACGTTCCGTCACGTCACGTCTCCATCCGTCTCCGAGATACTGTTTACACGCTACGATTTCTTGTACAATATTGTTCGTCGACCGCGGTTCACTCACACCTCATTTGTCCATCCTCCGTGAACGGCTAGTGCAAACTAAATCAAATTGTAGCGATAAATGGTTGCTACATGTTTACACGTACAACTTATCGTTACGATTTGCAGAAATTGATGCCGGTCGGCATCAATCATCCGATCCAATTCCAATTCCAATAAATCGCTACGATGTCCTATTTATACGCAACGATAAATCGTAACAATTCGATCGTTACGATAAATTGCTAGCATTTATTGTTACGTGTAAACCCGGCTTTACACGAAAGAATCTGAGAGAGTTAAAAACTAACCAAAAACTGGGCAATAGGCCACTGCGTCAGCAAATGTCTCACAATGTCCCAGGGAATAGCGTTAAAATTTAAAAACAAATTCAATAATATAAAACAGTTAATTAATCAAAATAAAAACATTAACGAAATAGCTTACCTAAGAATAGACGACCAATGGTTATTATATCTGATTACGAAAGACAAATATAATGATAAACCTACGTATTCTAATATTTTCAGAACCTTAGAAAAAACAAAACAATTTTGCTAGAAAATAATATAAAAAAGCCGATAAGATAATGGTGGTGGAAGTTCGTCCTTCGTCGCTTCGCTCCTCGGACAAGATAATGGTGAGGAGTGTATAGCACTTTCTATCATGGGATCACCTAACCTAACCTCGGACAAGATATTGGTGATGAATGTATTAAGTTTTAAAGAAATGATGACTCATTTCTTTAGTATAAAACGATTCTGAGCAAAGCTTCAGTGTAATATAATATATTATTATTTAAATACTGTTTGCGTATTTTACGGTTATTTGTATAATTTTTGGTGAGTTTTTTTGTAATTAAACCCTCATAAAATATTCAATTAGATATAACTCATTTAAATTTCAATTATTATAACAATTTTAACTCATTAGAAATAAACTTAAAAGAAATCAGACAATATCGAAAAAAATCGTATAATAATTTATTAATGTGTGTATAAAAAAAAATCCTGACTAACGATTTTTGAACTTTTGTTAGGATAATTAGGTAGGTATATGAGTAAGGTCATATTAAATTTTCAGAACTTTTTGTCAAATATTTAAAATTATATTACATAAAAACTTTCAAACAATTTGGTAAATTAAAAGTTCTATATTTAAGTCAAAAGTGCTTTAATTGTTCTGAAAATGTTGTCCAATATAAAAAAGTATGTATTTGATATTGGATAAAATTTTCAAGTTTCTAGCTTCAATACTTTTCGATTTATGACTAAATACTTAAAATCTGAACAGTGAAAATCTCGTTTACGGCGGATTTTTACCGATTTTACCGTTTTTACTGAGTTTTTTGATCGTTATTCTTGATTACAGGAAAAACTATGGAGATTTTGGAAAAATGACCTCTCTAAAGTACCATCTCAGTTCAATTTCAAATCTAAAAAGTTGCTGGACGAAACTTTTGGACAATGATTTCTATACGAAAAAGTGTTTACAGAAAAAAAAAATAAAAAAAAAAATAAATAAACATCATTGTAAAACCATAAGATCCTTCGCTTCACTCAGAATCTAAAAACTAAAAAAAAGATTTTATTTTTGCTAAATGACATAATATCCGTAAAATAATAGCAAATACCAAATTTTTATCCTTACAACGAATTATGAAAATTATAAAAAGTACACTTTTCTCTAACTCGCAAATTCTCGCAAATAACACGCTATCGTTTGACACCAATTTCAAAGTTGTAGGACGCCATGGGTGGGCTATGTGAACTTGGCCCACCCATTTTAATTTTTTTTATAGCTAAAAAACGGCTGACTCACAAATTCTGAAAGTGGACTCGCAAATTCTCGCAAATAACACGCTGTCGTTTGACACCAATTTCAAAGTTGTGGGACGCCATGGGTGGGCTACGTGAACTTGGCCCACCCATTTTAATTTTTTTTATAGCTACAAAACGGCTGACTCGCAAATTCTGAAAGTGGACTCGCAAATTCTTGCAAATTATTCGCAAAATAATGGTGAAGATTTTGAGTTGCTATGCCAAAGTGGGTGGCCCAACTTCACGGACGTCCGGTGTCTATTATAGCATATCTTTCAATACCTTCGAGTTCCACCATTATGGATAATACTCTTGTGTAGTAATTTTTGTCTACATAAGAGCAACTATGTTTATTCATACTTGTTGGTTCATTATCAAAAGAAATATCTAAATATTTGTTTTTTAGTTTATTATTTTCAATCGTTGAATTGTTATTTTCGTTTTCATTAATAGGATATATATAATTATAGTTTTGTAAAAGGTTATTACTTTTTTCTTCGGGTAATGATAGTATTCTAATTTTTATAAAAGTATTTCGAAAGGTAAATTTTATCATATTAGAAACGATGTCCCATTTTTTGTTGTCCAAGGCTGAACATATTTTAGGTAACGCTAAGTTTTAGATTCTGAGTGAAGCGAAGGATCTTATGGTTTTACAATGATGTTTATTTTTTTTTTTTTTTTTATTTTTTTTTTTTTTTTTCTGTAAACACTTTTTCGTATAGAAATCCTTGTCCAAAAGTTTCGTCCAGCAACTCTTTAGATTCGAAATTGAACTGAGATGGTACTTTAGAGAGGTCATTTTTCCAAAATCTTCATAGTTTTTCCAGTAATCAAGAATAACGATCGAAAAACTGAGTAAAAACGGTAAAATCGGTAAAAATCCACCGTAAACGAGATTTTCACTGTTCAGATTTTAGGTATTTAGTCATAAATCGAAAAGTATTGAAGCTAGAAACTTGAAAATTTTATCTACTATCAAATACATACTTTTTTATATTGGACAAAATTTTCAGAACAATTAAAGCACTTTTGACTTAAATATAGAACTTTTAATTTACCAAATTGTTTGAAAGTTTTTATGTAATATAATTTTAAATATTTGACAAAAAGTTCTGAAAATTTAATATGACCTTACTCATATACCTACCTAATTATCCTAACAAAAATTCAAAAATCGTGAGTCAGGATTTTTTTTTATACACACTTTAATAAATTATTATAACTCACCAAAAATTATACAAATAACTGTAAAATACGTAAACAGTATTTAAATAATAATATATTATATTACACTGAAGCTTTGCTCAGAATCGTTTTATACTAAAGAAATGAGTCATCATTTCTTTAAAACTTAATACATTTATCACCAATATCTTGTCCGAGGACCGAAGGGACGAAGGACGAACTTGTACCACCATCATCTCACTTACCAACTATTTTATAGATTATTTTACATTTTAACTTTAAAAAGATTTTAGTAAAGGTTATAATTTTTAACATTTTTTTAAACTTTACATTCTTTCAGTTTTAGAGTCTGAGTGAAGCGAGGAATGTGTTGGTTTTACAATGATGTTTATTTCTTTTTTTTCTTGTCTGTAAACCCTTTTTCGTATAGAAATCTTGGACCAAAAGTTTCGTCCAGCAACTTCTTAGATTCGAAATTGGACTAAGATGGTACTTTAAAGAGGTCATTTTTTGAATTTCTCAATAGTTTTTCCAGTGGAGGGGAAAAACAGGAAAAAAACGTGTAAATACGGTAAAAATTATAAATTTGTATATTACACTGAAGCTTTGCTCAGAATCGCTTTTTTCGAATGCAATGATTTCTCATTGCATTCAAATGTAAAGTACCATTATCTTTTCCGAGGACGAACTTCCACCACCATCATCTCACTTACCAGCTTTTTTAAGGTTTTTTTTTTGTATTTTTTCAATTTTCCGTGTTTCTTATATTTATAATTGCTTATTTTATTTTATGTTTATTGACAGTATTTATGCTGCCGAGGTTGTGTACGGTGTTTTTTCGCCTTTTTTACGTAAATGTTATTTATGCATTGAGCTAATATATATCCTAATCCAGATAATTATTTGAGTAATTTTTTTACTGATATCTTCTTGTAGATCCATGTATTTTCAATTTGCCAAGCATATTTTTTTAAATTAAAATTTGAATTGTTAGAGGCAAAAGTACTAGGACTGGCCTAGTATACAATATGTTTTTCGTTGACCGGCTATAAAAAAATTACTTTTGGTTATTAGCTAGAAAATAGCCAGAAATATTTTCCTAGCTCGCCCTTGATTAGAGGTTTATTTTTTTTTTGTAATAAATTTAACAAATGATCCAAATACGATATTTTGTTTTATCAATGGATAGCGTATTATTTACGATTTACTAATAATTATTGAGAAAATTTTCAGCATTTTAAGGAATCTAACCCGAAAAGAATAATTAATTTTTGTTGCAGGACTATTTTCTCTTTTTATTGAAGTACCTAAAAAAAGAAACAGTTGTTTTTATTAAAAGGTCTAGAAATAAATATCAATATTATTATATTCTTTCTAAACAAGTTTTTATTTTAAATAGTTTTTTCCCTTTTTTTCATCTATTTATTCTATACTTAAATATTATGTATTTTTATATTTTTATGTACATAAGTAAATGAGGGTTTAATATGATATTTTCGTTTTTCAAAACACTTATTTTTTGAGCTATATCGTTATGGGGTTCCCAAATGTGGTTCCGTGCTCTGCGAACATTTTTTTGTGGGTAAAGGGTCGACTTGCAAAATCTGAAAGTGGACTCGCAAATTCTCGCAAATAACAGGCTATCGTTTGACACCAATTTCAAAGTTGTGGGACAACATGGGTGGGCTACGTGAACTTGGCCCACCCATTTTAATTTTTTTTATAGCTAAAAAACGGCTGACTCGCAAATTCTGAAAATGGACTCGAAAATTCTCGCAAATAACACGCTATCGTTTGACACTAATTTCAAAGTTGTAGGACAACATGGGTGGGCCAACTTCACGCTCAAAAAGTGGGTTTTGTGGGTAAAGGGTCGACTCGCAAATTCTGAAAGTGGACTCCCAAATTCTCGCAAATAACACGCTATCGTTTGACACCAATTTCAAAGTTGTAGGACGCCATGGGTGGGCTACGTGAACTTGGCCCACCCATTTTAATTTTTTTTATAGCTACAAAACGGCTGACTCGCAAATTCTGAAAGTGGACTCGCAAATTCTCGCAAATTATTCGCAAAATAATGGTGAAGATTTTGAGTTGCTATGTCAAAGTGGGTGGGCCAACTTCACGGACGTAGACACCGGATCTAATATTTCATGCATAGATTTTTCTTTAATTAATGATATGACTCTTGTTAAAAATGAGGAAAAAATTGTAATAACAGGGGCAGACAATACCGAACTAGGACTATTAGGCAAAATAAATTTAGTCGTCAAAATACATAAAAACCCGTATTCAATTGAAGCGTACGTAATCGAAGGACTAAACTGCAAAATATTACTGGGAAACGATTTCAACATAAAAAATAACCTGATCATCAATTTCAAAGATAAAAACTTGAAATTAAATAACAATGCTTTAATACCTATGGATGAACTATGGTACAAATATAACACACAAGGCAATACTAATAATATAGGAACAAAATACAATATAACAAGCATAAATGACAATAAGAAATATATAGGAAAATTGTATCAAATTACAATATAAATGTACCACCAAAGAATAAAATAAATATTAAAGACTACGACATAAATACAAATATAATAGATACAAGTTACGTAATAGAACCAATTGAACGATTAAGCAAAAACAAATTTTTAACATTAGAATCGCCTATTGTTAATAAAAAAGACGGTCAAACATAAGAAGAAAGA
>CM050405.1:37263808-37281308 GCA_027580255.1 Therioaphis trifolii
AATATTTAGTATTTGTTAAGCATAAATATGAACATGTTCGAGATGTTCAGTGGCAAATAAACCATTAAAAGAAGATAAAATTAATAAACAAGGAATCATGGATTGATTAAAAAAAAAAAAAAAACAAAATAAAAGAACCGACATGCACAATATGTTATTTAAAATGCTAATGAAGTAAAAATAATAAATAGATACTCACATTTAGGATCGGGATTAAGGTATTGGCCACTACAGATCAATCTTAGTGCGTCCGCTAATACGCTGCCGCAGAAATGACGCTCTTGATTCCAGTGTATGATTTTTTCTGTGTAAATTAAAAAAAAAAAACTACTGAAATAAATTTTAATTTAACAAGAGCAGAGAAAATTTCTCAGATTATTTTCATAAGATTGGTTTGTCTGATTCTGAGTGGAGCGCGGTGAAGACTATTTTCATTATTAGTTTATTTCATAAAGAGGTTGAACGAAACTTTTGGAATACTTTTACTGCTCAAAAACGTGATGATCAACATAAGTAAAAAAATGTTTGTTAAGACTAATAAATTGATCACTACACTCAGAATTTATTACAATAGTAACACTGTATGAATTTCCTTACGTTCTTCGCTCTCTGACACGAATGAGGTCAAGCTAATAGCAACAATGGCTAATATGATTTTATTCCTGAAACACAAAATAATTAAACAGGTTTATGACTTTTTAAGTATTTAATGGAGATAATAGACATATAACATATTTATCGCTGATTTCGGCGTTAAAACGATTACTTTTTTTGTTACCCAAACAAAAAGATAATCCAGTTTTATCAATAAAACTATTAATATATTAACCTGTATTTCTTTTTTCACTGAATGATTGAAATACGTTAAGTAGTTTTCATATTACTATAATGTTACTACATAATTTAAGTCAAAATTAGAAAACGAAAATATAAATGCCACAAATTAATGTGATGAAAAAAGAAAGGTAATTAATGTAGGTATGTTCCTTATATAAATCACAAAAACAAATTTCAAATAATCAAAATAAAGATTATGAATTCCTAGAAAGGAACTGAACTTGTGTTTAGCGTAAACGATGTGAACATAATTCAAATTAATGAGTCAATTGACAATCCTTTCACAGATAATCAATTAAACAAATTTCTTTTTTTATTTGTTTATTTTCATACAAATTTACTATATTTAGTTTATAAAAAAAGCTTAATTAAAATTTTTTTTACTTACATTGTTAACTGCATAATAATTTCCTGAAGATAATCTAAAAAAAAAAAAAACAAAATCAACTCATATGTATAATATGTTCATTTTTGATATAAATACGTAAAATTATCATATTTGTATAATTTTTGGTGAGTTATAATAATTTATTAAAGTGTGTATAAAAAAAAATCCTGACTAACGATTTTTGAATTTTTGTTAGGATAATTAGGTAGGTATATGAGTAAGGTCATATTAAATTTCCAGAACTTTTTGTCAAATATTAAAAATTATATCACATAAAAACTTTCAAACAATATGGTAAATTCTATATTTAAGTCAAAAGTGCTATAATTGTTCTGAAATTATTGTCCAATATAAAAAAGTTTTATTTGATATTGGATAAAATTTTCAAGTTTCTAGCTTCAATACTTTTCGATTTATGACTAAATACCCAAAATCTGAACACTGAAAATCTCGTTTACAGCGGATTTTTACCAATTTTACCGTTTTTACTCAATTTTTCGATCGTTATTCTTGATTACTGGAAAAACTATGGAGATATTGGAAAAATGACCTCTCTAAAGTACCATCTCAGTTCAATTTCAAATCTTAGAAGTTGCTGGACGAAACTTTTGGACAAGGATTTCTATCCGAAAAAGTGTTTACAGAAAAAAAAAAATAAAAAAAAATAAAAAAAAAAAAATAAAAATAAAAAAAAAATAAACATCATTGTAAAACCATAAGATCCTTCGCTTCACTCAGAATCTAAAATTAATAAATAATAATAATAAAAACTTAAAATTGTGTAAGATACTTTTATATATAGTTGTGTAAAACGAAGTTATCAATATGTAATAAAACTTTATTTTTTTGTAAGAAGAAAAAAAGCCAATTTACTAATTTTTTTTTCATTTTCAAAAGCATAAAATGCTTAAATAATTCAGAAAATCAAAAGAATGTTATGCATTTTTCATTGTAACTGTTATCAATAACAGACTAAAGTTTTTATTGATTTTTAATTAATTATCTATACCGTATTAAAATATTTTGCTTTTTTATAAAAA
Organism: Therioaphis trifolii; assembly: GCA_027580255.1. Lineage (NCBI taxonomy): Eukaryota > Metazoa > Arthropoda > Insecta > Hemiptera > Aphididae > Therioaphis > Therioaphis trifolii. The sequence continues at coordinate 37,266,074 of CM050405.1, forward strand.
TTTAAATATTAAACAATTACGTACGAATATATGTAAATACATACGCACAAAACATGCACACCCATGTATACACTATACACACTATATACACAAGAACGCACACAATCGCGAGCACACAGACACATGAGCAAATATTGAAACGCAAGCAAATGCACACAGACGCGCGTATACAAACATACATTCATGCGCTTAGGCACACATACTAGCACAATAACATAAACCCGTCAAACACATATATAAGTGTGCGTACACATACACACAAACGCACACACATATACATATTTCGGTGGTGGCTTGGGATACAGACGGACAGATATGTTAAAACGGGGTGGGGCTGAGGGTGGACGGACCCGATAAGTTTTGTCACACACTAACATACACAAACAGAGCCGGATTTAGAAAAATGCACGTATAGGTATTGATTTTTACCTGCGCCCCAGTACCCAAAGTTTTTTTATTAAATACTTTACATTGATAATCATATAACCTAGTCAGGTGGCTCTACTGGGAGATTTTCTATCCCGAATATTTAATTGTTGTTTTTGTCATTTCATCCATTGTATTTATTGTAAAATGTTAATGCAATAATTACTCTTGAAACGTTTATATAGAACATATTATTGTTTTTTTTATATTTAATAATGTTAAGATATTTAGTCTGTTGTTGAAAATAGTTGACTTAAAATAGTTTTTAATTCTTTTAAGAGTTGAAGATTTTTAACCTGAAAATTTAGTTAGTGCTGCTGAAAGATAATTTAAAAAAACTATACATAGAACTGTATACAGAGTACACATCATCAAATTTTCAATAAAATTCACGATGAAAACCGAAAAAAAAATTATTTGATTAGTTTTGTGGATTTTAGCATCTTTTTGGCACCTTTTAATTTAGCACTCAAGGCAATCGCCTATAATGCCTATACGTTAATCCGAACCTGCACACACACACACACACACACACATACGCACGCACGCATGTACGAGCACACAGGCACACGGACACATACATAAACGTGCGCGCACGCACACACACACATACGCACGCACGCATGCACGAGCACACAGGCACACGGACACATACATAAACGTGCGCGCACGCACACACACACTCTCTCTCACTCGTTTTCTCTCTCTCATAAATCATGCGTGTGAACATTCTTTTTATGTTGCTTACATACGTATGTATGAATTTGTGTGCGAGTGTGTGTGTGTGTGTGTGTGTGTGTGTGTGTGTGTGTGTGTGTGTGTGTGTGTGTGTGTGTGTGTGTGTGTGTGCCTGTGTGGCTGTTTGTATATGTATGCGTACGCGTATGTATGTATATTTACGTCAAGTGAAGTGGCTACAATAAATTGTTAACACCCTAGACAACTACGCACCGTTCCCACTGACCTAGGCAACATTGTACCTACACACCAAACTCATCCATCGACTTTAATAACATTGACGAATTAAAATAGGTAAAATAGATTACTTCGTGTGACGAAATAATGTACTGAAAATGGTGGTGGGTATGATAGTTGATGTCACCCGTAGCGGACGTTCGGGGATGCGGGGGCACGAGTATATTATAGATGACTTTACGGGGTGGTACGGATGAAAAACGTGACGCAGTGGCTTCCGGTTTTGTTTTCGTCGGCGTACGCGTCGCTATTTTTTGGGGGCATATAACAAGTAAGTTTCGCACGACAAATTAATATAAGAAAAATATTGACAGTGAAGAAGTTGAAAAGTTAACGCGTTTCCATAACAAATCGCACAAATTATGCGGTCGGTAACTTGTATACCACGTGATTTTTCACCACCACATTTACGCACGGGTAGGGGAAATGCTTCCATCCGAATGATCGGATATCACGAGTATACAAACTGACCACGAAAATTTGAGTAAGCAGAAGTAAAAATTATTCGATAGGAAGTGGCTAACGTATTTGAAAACAGTTGCGTGTCGAGAGACAATAATACAAAATAATTAAATTCGCTGAACAATTTAGTATTCGGATGATGTATGAGCATAAAAAATAAGTGTAAAACATGCATATTTCACGGACAATAAAGATATCCCTAGTCACTGTAATTGGTAACTGATTATACTACTTACTTGTATCGAGAAGCTGATTAACACCGAGTTATTGTCTTGATTGATTTGAGTCGACGGAAAAATATTGGCGATGGTGCACGATAACGTGGATAAAACACAAATCGGAAAATGTATATGGAATATGTTACCGCAGTAAATCGACGTCCTTTACGTGCAACAGACGAAAAGAAAATGTCTTGGTCTTCGAGTATAACATAAGGCGTACGGCAAAGATACAAATAACAATAGACAGTGACTGTACAATCGCAGGTAAACGGCAAATAGGCTAACTGCGTAGTTAATGTTCTTTTTGCTGTAGTCAGGGGATCACAAACACGGGTGACCACCCAAGTGTGTCGGTCTCGGGCGACCTCAAAAAGTATTGTGTTAGTATGCCATTCCATAAAAACCAAATAACCTTGAGATCCAAAGATGATTTAAAAGCCTTTACAGGTAGGTACTCGATATTAACGTCGTATGCGATACACAGGCACATGGACACATACATAAGGTCGCGCACGCACACACACGCGCATACATATACTCATGTATACGAACTCACACGCACGTACGAGGATAAAAATTCACGGTTACATATTATATAAACGTAAATACACTCACACACACACACACACACACACACACACACACACACACACACACACACACACACACACACACACACACACACACACACACACACACACACACACACACACACACATTCACACACACTCACACACACAGTACCGATTAAGAACAGTACAGATTAAGAAAATTACACGTAAAGGCAATGGTTTTACCCACACCCCAGTAATCAAAGTTTTTATATTAAATACTTTAATATTATAAATCTTATTATCAAGTCAGGTGGCTTCTGTATTGGAGAGATAATTGCGTATTAAAAAAAAAAAAATTAGTTCAATATTTAATGTATTACGCCTTTGTTCGATAAGTACGAATACTAATCTATTCAAAACTAAATGGACGAGCAGTGCTATATGATTTTAATATTACACAAAATTAAAACATAAGCAAAAAACTGAAAGTTTGAAATTATTTTTAAATGTTACGATATGACATCAAAATTATGTACCAATCCATTTTAAATAGCTATGAAAAAGTGTATTGATGAGAAAAGGTAGTTGTTTTATTTTATTTTACTTTTTCAACTTATCCTTTCCTCTCCAATTAATATTTGTAATTATATACAAACAAGAACGAGGTATCTTTATCGTAAAAATATAAAACTCAAGTCATTTTTTATATTAATGCGTGAAATCACTGTATTTACACAATTAAAAAGAAGAAATAACTATACAAAATAAGGTAGTACAAATGTGTCAAGTAACGAGTATCTGGTCTTGTGACCAAAAATTACAAATGCTGACACACACACACACACACACACACACACACACACACACACACACACACACACACACACACACACACACACACACACACACACACACACACACACACACACACACACACACACACACACACACACACACACACACACACACACACACACACACACACACACACACACACACACACACACACACACACACACATTTATATATATATATATATATATATATATATATATATATATATATATATATATATATATATATATACATACATACATACATGCATATTGACCAACATTCAGTGACTTCAATAACATGAAGAAATGAAAAAAAGGTTGGTGGTTCTACGTGGAATTTACCGAGGCGTAGTGGCATCGGTTATGACAATAGGGTTGACTACTCGACAATACATCGTTACTACCTGTAGTGAGTGTTCAATCACTAGAGATGAGTTGCGGGGTGGAAGAGGCTACGTGACGGGTTTCTTCACGTCGACGTTTTGCGTCTTTATTTTTTGGGGACAAAACACATCCGTGTATTGTACGGAATATTTATATAAAAAAAATTGTTGACAATAAAGAAATTGAAATTGAAATGCGCTTTCATAACGAGTCGCATGCATTACGCTATCGGTGACAGGTGGCCATAATATGATAGGTGATTTTGGTACAAAATTATTTATAAACACATATTATAACTTTAGAACCAGGGGAAATCAGATAAGTTCTAGAATTATGGCCGTCGGAAGATTGGGCACATAATGAAAAAACAAGGAAAGTTACCATTAAAAACATATTTTTCACGAAATGAAAACGATTAACTTTCCTGGTTTTTTCCGTGTACCCTTCATATGATTTTTGCACAACCAGATTCACGTTCGAGTAGAGGAACCGTGTAAATATGAATGATCGAATATCGCGATTATTCAAATAAATGATGAACGTTTGAGTGAACAGAAGTAAAATCTCTTCGAAAAGAAGTAGGTATTATATTTGAACACGGTGGTGCGACGAGAGACAATAAAATAAAATAATTAAATTCGCTAAACAATTCAGTATTCATATGACGTATGAACATAAAAAAATAATTGTGAAATATCTGTATTAAACGGAAAATAAATAGATTCTGTGTCTCAGCAATTTATTAAACACTGGTTTATGCTACTGACCTGTATCAAGAAGCTGATTAACGCTGAATTATCGTCTGGATTGATTTGAGTCGACGGAAAACTATTTGTTACGATACGCGAATCGGTCACGAAAGTTCAAAATGCAAATATTATAAAAATGTATGTCGAATATGTGTACCGCAGTAAAACGGCGTCCTTTGCGCGTAGCAGTTGGAAATAAAATGTTTAGGTCTCCGAGTATAACATAAGGCGTACGGCATAGATACAAATAACAGACAGGTGTTGTACAATGGCAGGTGGTCGGCATGTAGGCAGTACGGTCGAGCTTACTGCGTAGTAGGTGCACGTCCTTTGTGTCGTAGTTGTCGAAGGATCGTTCAGTCACAGGGCTTAACCTAAGCGCGTCTGCCTCAGGCGATACCAATAATGATTGTGTTTTCATTCCATTAAAACCCAATTATCTTTCATGATCTTTTCGGTATTCTGGGATAATTTAAGAGTCCTTACAGGTACACGGCATGAACTTCATGTGCGATACGTCTGAAATAATAATATAACATTGTTTTTACGTGATACCTGTTGAGCTGAAAACCGAAATCTTTATATTATGTAAAATACTACGATTGAGTCCCTTATATACACTCGAAAGTATGTGTATATTGGGAACTCGCGTTTTATGTAATCTACGTTTCGCGTAATATCTAAATTGTATGTACGGAATCCGATATTGTCGGTATAACCCTATAATTTTATTATAAACATCAATCATACACTCTACAGCGTTCACTCAATACGTATTATCATATTAATATAACTTCAGCTAGTTACGCATATGACTTCGGTTAATTTTCATACTAAATTGTTTTAATTTAAGTCAATTATTTTTGTGTGTTATTATTTTTTGTTAAATCAAAATGGAACATTTTTTTGATTTTTATAGACATGTTATTTACAATGACGAAACGTGTATCAATTTTTTAAAGCAACGTGGTGTTTTACCCACTGTTTATGCTAACCTATGCCAGACACCTACAATGTGCATATTGCGAGGTAGAAAATTGTAGATAACTACAACGCCAACGAACAATGTTGTGGTATATACATTTTTTCATGTAGATAATCGTACAACGCGAGTTCCGTATATTGTTCATAATTAATTATTATTTCCATCTCAAAGTACCGGCGCCGGATCGCGTCATAATATGACGTCCGCTAAATCTAGTCTAAACCTAGTCACCCACCGTACACAGTTATGAAACTATGCAGATTACGGTCCCGTTGTCTCTGAAAAATGACGCTATCTTGCTTATCATTTGGTTTATCTATTTTTATTATTATTATTTTTTTTTTATAAAATCCTAATTAAAAGTGGATGGATTTGTAACATAACCACCAGTGCCACCTAGAGATAATGCGCATGCGACCGGCATCGGAGTTATGTGGCCGGATTATGGATAACGACATACCCATGCACTACAGAAATCAAAAAAAAAAAAAAAAAAGCGTTATAATAAAACATAAACACGGACTGTAAAAGTCGGAAACCGTAAATTTCCAACAACTTTCATAACAGCGTCATGGTGGCAGAACGATGCGGCCCGGGTCCGGAATACCGGCGGCGGGTGGCACCCGTTGTCACGTCAGCGTAGCCAGGTAGCGGTGTGAAACGACTGCCTACAGGTACAGGAATAAATAATTATTGTTGAAAGTACGATAGTAAATATATAGTGATGATTGAGCGGAGGAGTTTCAATTTTTTCGACTCCATTAGAGTTCGAAGTGCATGTGTCTTTGCAAATATATATATATATATATATATATATAAATCAATTTTGAACACATATGTGAATTATATTATTTATATTTTAATAGTTAAACATGAACTCTTTAACCCAACATAAGTCAAAACTCATATTTAGTAAATAAATACCGAAGTAGGAATAGCAATCTTCCATGGAGAACCTCTAAGTTTACAGTTGATTTGGATTGCAATATTGGTACATACAGACGTATCATATTACCTAACTATGTTCAATAATACTATGTAAAATGGAACAGAAAATCAATAATTTTAATGAACTGATTACAAGAATACAATTTTAAGAACAACTATATTGCTTTAACGATAAATGCATTTAATATTCATCATTTCCAAAAACAGGTAACAGTAAAATATCAATTCATAATGATATATTGATATTAATATTTATAACTGTATGAAATTTCATTACAAGTATTATTGAAAATGAAAAAACGAAAACTGGATCAAAAGACCATGTCTATGAGATTGAAATGAGCTTTTTCATATGGTATAGAGGAATAGTCATCGAATAACGTTCAAACGAGCTTGCTAGTGATAATCGGTGGCAATCTATACAAAATTGAAGTTTAAACAACGCGTGTATTTTTCGACATTATTGACGAAAAAAAGGAAAAATAGTTATAAATACAATGTCTATGAGATTCAATGGACAATATTTTTAAATTTGAGATAAATAGTCATCGAAGAACGATCGAATGAGCTGCTGAGCGATAATCTGTGGCAATATATATATATATAAATTTGGTGTTTAAACAATGCGTGTTTTTTCAACGTGAATTACGAAAAAATGAAAAAATCGCTATACATTCAATATCTATGAGATTCAAATGAAAATATTAATGTCGATGAATAATTGAATACACATCGAATGACGTTCAAATGAACTGTCTAGCGATGATCTGTGGCAATATATATGAATTTGAAGTTTAAACAATGCGTGTTTTTTCAACGTTGTTCTAGAAAAAAAAAAACGAAAAAGTTGCTATATATGCATTGTCTATGAGATTTAATGGACCATAAACTTAAAATCGAGATGAATGGTCTTCGAATGACGTTTGAATGAGCTGCCTAGCGATAAACTGTGGGAATATAATATATTATACATATTTGAAGTTTAAACAATGCGTGTTTCTACGAAGTTTTTTACGAAAAAACGAAAATTTAGCCATACATAAAATGTCCACGAGTTTCACATGAACATAGTAATATCGATGAATTAAATGGTCATCGAATGACGTTCAAATGAAATAGCTAGAGAAAATCTGTGGCAATTCATCCGAATTTTAAGTTTGACTGACGCAAGATTTTTCGACATTTTTTACGAAAAAACGAAAAAATGGCTATAAATACTATGTCTATGAGATTCAATACATGGCCGTGTCCAGGATTAATTTTTTTTTTTTTTTTGGGGGGGGGGGGTCATTACAATGTAAAACTACAACATCATTCTTAAGAATTTTAATTTAATATAACCATGTCATTGCTTAAGGTACCAATAATACAAGAATAAATTAACCGCATTATTCCAAATACGTAAGTTTTTATTTTTATTTATACTGTATTTAACAACATTTTTTTATTAAATTCATAGCAAACCAGAATTATTCAAAGTAACATCATTCTCCTCGACTGTTTTGCAAACCGATTTAGCACCTCTTCTGGATCAACATTTATTTCCCTGTGTATTGTCATTAATGCTGATCCGTTGAGACGAGTTTCACCAGTCGAGTTCCTAAGATACGTTTTAATCTTTTTAAAGAAGAAAATGTTCTTTCTGGTGTCACTGTTGACATAGGTATAGTGGCTAAGACTTGTAAAAGTTTCCATATGTTTGGAAACAAAAGTATGTTACAATTGTCAAGCCCTTCAATTTCTGTATTAGGGCGTGACTTTTCTTTAAGCCACTCTGATTTCCATATTGAAAATGCAGCTTTGAAAACAGTAGGTTCAGTCAATATCCTAAAGATCTAAAGCCTCCAAACTTTTGAGCCATTTAAAATCCTTGAAGATAGTGTCACTATTTCCAAACGTTGAAGTGGCTCTAAGAATATATTTGAGTATGGCCGTCACAAATTGTAGCGGAGAAAGATCATTTTCTGCTCTAGGGCGGGTGAAAAACGTTTTAAGATCCACTTTACGCCAGGATAAAATGAAGGCCCTTGCACTTTTGTTTATTGAAAGTGGATTCATGAACAATATTTCTTTCGATGAAATAGTGGAGTCTTTTGCAACGTTAAAATCAAGGAAAAAACTTTTTTTTAAAGTGTAAATGTGTAGTGTAAAACAAAAACATACTTTTTTAATGATTGATGAATAATATTTAGTTTAATTAAATAAATTAAAAATTTTTAAATGCTTTTGTATATTATTTCATTAAATATAAAACACGTTTTATTTAAACAAAAAAAAGTCTGTTGTTTATACGTTTTCTTAATCCTCGTCTTACCCTCCACCCACTCCGATCATTCGTAGGGGCGCCAAATCAACCCTAGCCTACTGGTGACCAACTCCTTAATCAGGCCCTGAATATACTAAACATAGTACCGTATAATAATAACAAAAAATAAATAATAGTAATAATCTTATTTGATGATGATCTTACGCCCCGAAGAGCATTTATTATTATTTAATAATAATATTATTATTATTATATTAATATTATAATAACCACATTAAACACGGTGCTTGTCTCGAACGCAAAAACAAAATAAAAATAGTCGGTCTCCAATAATAGAAAATAGTATAATAGTAGTAGAAACACTTACTGATTTTCGCCTTGTACAGTGATGTCAGCCGTCAGGAATCCAAATGAAGAAATAATATGCCCGTCTACCAGTTTGAATCAAAAATTATCAACAAACAACGTCTTCTGATAAGTTACACAAACAAAATAAAAGAATACTTAAAATAACGAAATTACACTTATCATGAAACATTCATTTTATGTTGTGTCTACTGTCTATAAACCTCGGTTGGCGATACGATAACGTCACGTATTTATTATAATTGCATTCTATTTTTAATTTACGCGATGTTTTAGAATTATCGAGGAAATTCAATAAAAATATTTTTGATGACTGATGACATTTCGGGGGGGAGTTGAACCCTGAACCCTCCTCCCTAAATACGGCCATGATTCAATGGACCATATTACGAAATTTAAGATGAATGACCATCGAATGACGCTTGATTGAGCTTACTAGCGATAATCTGTGTCTATATAAACGAATTCAATATTTAAACAACGCGTGCTTTTTCGCCGATTTTTACGAAAAACGAAAAAAATACTAAATACAGGGTGTTTCACGAAGATCTGACATGTTGAATAAATTTTTTTCTATTCAATATTTTTAGTGAATACTAAATACTAAATACTTTTTTTTTAATGAATACTATAGCCTAGTGCTACAATAAAATTACATTAATTTTTTTTTTATTATTTTTAAAACTCAAATTTCAAAATTTAAAATTTTAATTTAGAGTTTGAAAAAAAATCAAAATAGACATTTTGTAAACATGATTTTTAGAAAAATTTTGGTGTTTGAAATTCTTATAAAGGTTGATCCGTTAATTTTCTATGATTTTTTAAAGTTTACGAAAAATCGAATTAAATTGTGATATTATCTAGTGATATTATCTGATGACTGATAAACGATACATATTATTATATTTTTCGTAAACTTTAAAATAACTTAGAAAATTAACAGATCAACCTTTATAAGAATTTCAAACACCAAAATTTTTCTAAAAATCATGTTTACAAAATGGCTATTTTGATTTTTTTTTCAAACTCTAAAATAAAATTTAAAATTTTGAAATTTGAGTTTTAAAAATAAAAAAATAAAAATTAATGCAATTTTATTGTAGCGCTAGGCTAAAGTATTCATTAAAAAAAAAAAAAAATTAAAAATATTGAATAGAACAGAAGTTATTCAACATGTCAGATCTTCGTGAAACACCCTGTATACAATGTATGTGAAATTCAATGGGCCATATTATTGTGGTCGAGATGAATGGTCATCGAAAAATGTTCAAATGTAGTTGCTAGTGATAATCTGTGGCAATTCATACGAATTTGAATTATGAACAATGCGTGTTTTTTAAACATTTTTCTCAAAAAAAAAAAAAAAAAAAACGAAAAAACGGGTAAAAATACAATATCTATGTTATACAATGGACCAAATTATTGTGGTCGAGATGACTAGTCATCGAATGAAGTACGAAATAGATTGCTCGTGATAATCGTGGCAATATATACGAGTTTGATGTTTAAACAACAGGTGTTTTTTCGACATTTTTCTCGAAAAAGCAAAAAAAAAAACTATATATTCAATGTCTATGAGATTTAATGTACCATATTATTAAATTTGAGATACATTTTCCGGACGCATTTTGTCTATGCGTCCTTTTTCCAGAACACAACAACTTATACACCGGAAGGTGAATGGGATCCAAGTATAGTGTTCTCGGACTAATGGATCGTTGGCTATACTCGGGATATAATATGTAACATAACTATAACTAAAAACCACATACGCTATGTAACCATAATAAAAACCAAATCCGAAAACGCTGGAATGCAAAAGTCATAAACCGTGTAAACTAATGGCAAATTTCGGTTATACTCACCGTGCTCCCACCACCGACGCCGGTCACTGCGCTATCTCCGCCAATACCGCGTCACTGCGATATAGCTGCGCGTACGGCCCCGGAGATGTAGCGACGTAAAGTTGAAGTGTTCCAAAAGTTTTCAAGGGAAACTTTTCATGAAATTTCAAAAGTTTCATGGTTGTTGGAATCAAAAGTATTGACATTTTTCAATATTATAAATACTACGCTCCATGGACCATGAAAATATATGTAGTATATCAGTATATCGTAGATTGTGTCGTTAGTAATTTATATTTTTTCGGAGATAATACTTATTTTTATGTTTTTAATTTTTTCAATGACAACCTTTACTTATACTCATAGTTAAGAAAAATAAATCAACATGAAACTTCAACCTGAATTTTGCAATTCGTTACATAGTGCAGAAATAAGAGTATTCTGTAAACAAATTCTGAACTATTGACTATGTCCTGTACGGCGCGGCGTTAGCTTTGTACACTGTTGTATAGTGTATAACATAATTTATATATAAATATAAATATAAATATATATATATATATATGATATAAATATAAATAAATAAATAAATATATATATATATATATGTATATATTATTAATATAGCATAAAGTACCTAATAATTAATGCATGACTTGTAAAAATTACTTTTTCTGGGATTTATTTAAAGTAATCAAGACAGTATTTTAAATGAATAAAAAAATGATGTAATATTAAATTATTAAATACAATATTGTGCATGTATAATGAAACACTTCATTCTAAATATAAATTAAAAATTTGTTTTTATTATTACAAAAATACCAGATTAAATTTTGTATGAATGAACAAATATTAATAAACGTTGATACTTAATGAAAATTATTGACAAATATAATAATTAAATTGGTAAAAATAAAAAAAATAATTTTTGGAAATAACAGGTACTTAGGTTATCAGTGAAAATGAGCATATCGAATCATTAAAATATTACAAATGTAAAAAAAAAAAAATTATTAAAAAGAATTAATAGTGATTTGATTAACAATGCAAATCGATCATGTTACCTAAAATATAATAGGTATACAATATCAGTACGTCAAGTTTTTTTTTTTGCTACAGCTAACACGTTTTACAATAACATAATTTAAACGTTAATCAAATAAACCTTCGCGATACATATTATACATTCTACATATAGAACGTGGAGCAATACATTCATCAGAAATAACAGATGGGACACTGGGTTTCGGAGTAGTCGGAGTGGTAGTAGTCGGAGTGGAAGTTGTCGGAGTAGTAGAAGTCGGAGAGGTAGAAGTCGCAGCAACGGTTGATATGCTTGTTGTCTCAACTCGTGGTACATATTTACGGGACAAGTCTACATTTGGTCGCGTCTCCTCTTTACTGTAAAATTCAATAAAAAAAAAAAATAAAAAATGAATAAATGGAAATAGTATGTCAGTAATGACAAAACATTTCCCTCCCACCAATACATCAACTAAACTGACATAGTGACATACAGTATCAAAATAAGATATTGGCCTGGGCCTCGAATTTCTTGAAACTGTAATAATACACTAAATCTACAAAAAATAATCTGTACACTCAACCCATAGAGCTATTTTGAAACATTTTAAATTAAAGTAAAAAAAATAATGATTTAGTTTCGTCTCTAAATATCAATAGTGAATTATAAAGTGAGACATGTTCTATAAGTTCGGCTATATATTATGATGTAGGCATTGATGTAGATATTTTAAGTGAGTAAAGTATTAAGTATATGAAAACAAAAAAAAAATTAAAAAAATATTAAGCAATGCACTATATTATATCACAAAGAAAATAAGTACCAGTCGTGATCGCAATAGTGCTCTCGTAGATAATGCGCTGTACAAGGTTTCTTACAACATTCATCCACGATACCTCGAACTATTCGTTTTGTTGTACATTTTTTCTGCTCTATAACAAAAATCGAATATATTATAAACAAAGATCTACAAGTGTTTAAACACTAGCAGTAGGTACCTAGGGTCAAGAGGTTAAATAACACCGAAAACGAGTACAAATCGATGATACCAAGAGAGCACACAAAATGCAGTTAAAAATAGCAGAATGCTTTTATTTATTATAGATCAAAAGAGCTCAATAAAGTGCTTTAAAATAATAGTTTAAAAGATCGATGAAAAATTGTTTGATTCTATGTTACATTAAAGCATTAATTTTAGATATTATTTTCCCGAGATTATTAGCGAGCCGATGACCATCAGTTTCGGTCCGGTTTATTAATCAGATATAAATTCATTAGTGATAAAAAACACAATTCAACGACATAGTTGCAGTCGTAATTCGTCAATCAGACCTTAGAATGAAACCATTTTGAACCGAATTGGATAATTAAGTAATTTAATCGAATAAAAGTAAAGATTATTCGTATAAGTTTAGCATAAGTATTAACACGTTCGAGATGTTCACTGATAAATAAACCATTAAGCGAAGAAAAAATCAATAAACAAGGAATCATGGTTGATTTAAAAAAAAAGGCGAAATAAAGGACCTAACCGACAAGTACAATATGTTATTTAAAATGCTAATTAAGAAGAAATAATAAATATATACTCACTTTTAGGATCGGGATTAACGTATTTGCCACCACAGATCTCTCTTAGTGCGTCTGATAGTTTGCTGCCGCAGAAATATCGCATTTCATTCCACTGTATGACGAGTTCTGTTTGAAGTAAACGAAAAAAGTCGATTTTAATAAATTTTAATTTAACAAAAGTAAAGCGCATTTGACGGAAAATTTTGTTAATAATTGGCTTGTCTGACTCTGAGTGGAGCTCGGATAAGAATATTTTAATTACTTATTTATTTTTCTAATGATTGTAAAACCTTACGATTGATTTTAGTTGAAAAAACCGAAAGTCTTAATATTGTGATGCCGTAATAACAGTTTTAGAATAATAACAGAATAATCAAATTGAAATATTTTTGTGAAATCGTTTTCAGTTTTGTCGAATTGAAAATGAACTGAAAAATCGACTAGTTGTTTTTTAGTTATAAATACTTCTATGGTGTGTCAAGTTGAGGGAATTTATATATTCTATAAGAGGCTGAACGAAATTTTTGGAGAAATTTAAATGTTCAATAATGTGGTGATGGACATAAATAAAAAAATGTTTGTTGAGACTAATAAATTGATCACTACACTCAGAATTTATTACAATAGTAACACTGTATGAATTTCCTTACGTTCTTCACTCTCCGACACGAATGAGGTCAAGCTAATAGCAACAATGGCTAATATGATTTTATTCCTGAAACACAAAATAATTAAACAGGGTTAAGACTTTTTAAGTATTTAATGGAGATAATAGACATATCATAAAATATTTATCGCTGATCTCGGCGTTAAAACGGTAACTTCATAAAAGCGGACTTATATTCACATAACACCACATTTTTTGTACACAAACATAAAGTTACACCAGTTTTATCAATAAAATTATTTTAAGTTCCATTAATTATCTGTATTCGTTTTTTCTCTGAATTATTGAAAGACGTTAGGCAGTTTTTATATTACTGTAATGCAACTACATAATTAAAATTAAAATTAGGAGGTAATAATAAAAATGCCACAAATTAATGTACGTATTATAAATCTCAAAAACAAATTACAAATAAAACTGAAAATAAAAGTAATGAATACTTAGAAAGGAACTAAGCATGTTTTTATCTTAACTGATTTGTCCTTCATTCAAATCAAAGAGTAAGTTGTCTATAATCTCACACATAATCAAAAAACAAATTTTTCTATTTAACATGTTTATTTTAATAAAAAAAATCATAATATAATATAGTTCAAAAACACATCAAATATATTTTTTTTTACTTACATTGTAAATTGCATGGTGATTTCCTGAAGATAATCTAAAAAAAAAAAAAAACTTTTTTTGGTATTGAAACGTAAAATAACCGTAATTATAGAGGCGTATTTAGGAATTTGATGCCTCGCATACACATTTTTTTATGCCCTCTTCTTCTCACCGGTTTTTTATAGAAGCAATTTTTCTTACCCACAAGATAACTTACAATACATGTGATTTGGTTATAAAATCATGCAGTATAAAAATCTATCGAGTGACCTAGAATGTTGTATATCGTAGATACTTTCAGTAGTACCCATGATACCAAAATAATCAAAGCAAAATGTAAATTTTAT
>CM050405.1:37886308-38083394 GCA_027580255.1 Therioaphis trifolii
ATATATAATTGTCTATATTGCCCAATGTACGACGGGCATTTTCTATGATGCCCAAATTGTACATATTGCCCGTAACATATACATTAATAAAAATACATCGTTTAGTAATAACTCATTCTCTTTAATGATTTATAGAGCACCTTGACATTTTAAACCTAATGAGTTTTGTGTAAGCAAAAATGTTTCATCAATTTCCTCAATCAGTTATCAACACATTTTTTTACTGACATTCAAAGTCATTTGTAAAGTAAATGCGTATTAAATTAAATGGACAATGCCGACTCATTAAATTCGAATTTTCGGTAATTTGAGGTGGGATTCGTTTTCTTGTAGTTGTGTGTGTGTGTGTTTGTGTGTGTGTGTGTGTGTGTGTGTGTGTGTGTGTGTGTGTGTGTGTGTGTGTGTGTGTGTGTGTGTGTGTGTGTGTGTGTGTGTGTGTGTGTGTGTGTTTCTTGGTGCATCTAAATATTTTATCACTCGATTTTAATATTCATCATAGTTATTTATTGTAGGTACCTACTTACAATTTTCAATTCTGAAATAGCACTTATCCCTGTGCATTTGAAAAGTTGTCGATATATTTAAATTCACAATAATCAATAAATCCCATGATATATATATATATATATATTATAACCCAACCTCGACAGTGGCGGACACTCACTATACTCAAAACTCAGCCTCATGGACATCGGGTAAAATCGTCACCAAAACATGTTCATAAATCTAATGAATTACCTATAAACATTTGTTTATGTATTTATTATAAAGATATGGTGTTTTGAATATTACGAGAAATACGTTAATTCCAGTTCTTTAAAAATCTTTACCGAGTTTTTTTTTATATTTAATGCCATGAAAGTTTTTCATATTGCAACAAGTAAGTTTAAATATAGGAAACTTATTTCTACTATAGGTGGATGTGAGCAATTTATTTTAACAATTGATGAATGCCGGAATGCACGGGCAATTATTGTTAGCTCACATCAGTGTAGACGCTGGACTTTGTACATTCAAAGTAACATATTATATAGCAGGGGTGGCCAAATTGTGGTTTGCGTCTTTTCGTAAAACGCAAATAATTTTTTTTTAATACGTGTTTTTTCAACAATAATAAAAAAATAAGGACTTAACTCCACACCATTGGTATTATTCGTTTTTTGATTTAAAGAGCTATTAATGAATTACGTTGACCAGTTTAAAAGAAATGTATTTTTTTTAAATCTTTATAGAGCAAATTTTACCATTTTTGCTCAATTTGTAATTTGTTTATCTATACGCTTGGAAATACTATATTATATTGAGAAATATAGTGTATCTAAAGAAGCAGTTAAATTAAATTACTGATCTTTAGAATTGATGGAGGAAACTTATGGAAAATTATTTCTACTCAAAAAGTGGTGACTTACGTACAAAAAGAGACACACCACTGTAAGACCAATACTTTATACGTGTCACTCAGAATCCAAAAAAATATTCCCATTTTATGAAGTTTGATATTTATTAAATTACGTTACATAAAAAAAAATATATATTGTTTTCAATTTACTGAACACAAGGAGTTCAATCAATAAATTAACTTGATCAGTCATGAAAAATTCAATTATTGGTTTTACGCTATTTTACTGTTTAGTTTCATAAAATAACTCTTTGAAATACATTTAAATTTTCAAAACGTATTATTATTCCATTAAAGGATGCCATATAATAAAATCGTAGAGACAAATTATTTTAGCATTAAAATCGATTCTCCCGACTTCAAGGTATGCGAGACAGTCGTTAGATAGTTTACACCTCCCCTCCCAATCTATGAGTGCTTCTATAAAAACGGCGTACATTATATGTCTGCAACCAGTCGAGTCTAAACACTAAACTGAGAGCCACAATCGAGTCGTCCATCTACGAACACAGGATTTATAAGTAAGTATATTCACTGAGATTTTTTCATATTATGTCTTTACTTTTATGTGTTCTTATTTAAACCTAAAAAAAAATCTTATTTCTTATATTTGTACAAAAAGTAAAACGATTTAACGAAATTTAATTTCCGTCAAAGTTAAAAGCAATATTACATGAATTTCAAAATAAAACTTTATTCATTTTATCTTTATTTATACTTATCAAAATAAATTTATTTATTACTAATATTTAAGTCCTTAATCATCAAGAATCTTTAATTAATATTTTTAAAAACAGCACATTGTTTCTGAATTTTCGCATTTTTCAAAAAATTATACTTTTTATACTTTTTACTTATTATATATTTACTTATTTTTTTACTTATTATACTTTTTCACAAAAATTATGAAAGCATTGAGTTTTAATGATACTTAATGATTATTAAATTCTTTTAAACAATAAACATAAAACAATATGGTTTAAAATTTGGAGTGCATTACCTTCAAATCAAAACAGAACTGATCTACTTCAAAATGACGATTGAATATTTTTCACAATTTTTATAAATAATTGTTAGTCATGCAACATATAAAGCCAAAAGTCTGCTGAAACCCCAACACAAATTTGATTTTATCGTTGTGTATTTAAATTTATAGACAGTTCAACAATATCCGCAAGAAACTAACAACTAACAAAAGCCATTTATCATCATGATGTAAGTATATTCAATGCAAATTATTTCATGTATTATTATTTATAAACTATAAAATATAAATTTCAATAACTTGGTTTGAATTATTCGATTGTTTTAAGAAAATTTGTAAATAGCTTTTTATTGCAAAAGTAGTTAATATTTAGTAGTCATTCTAAAAATATATACAGAGAATGTATCACGAAAATCTGACATAATATGAAATAACTTTTGCTTAATTTGATATTTTAATTTTTTTTTCCAACTATGTATTTTAAAATACATATTTTTAATTTTTAACTGAAATATCAAAGTAGCTATTTTATTAATTTGTCTTTTAGAAATAATGCCGTTGTTTAATATTCTTGTATAGGGCTCACCTTTTATTTCCGTCGATTTTTAAATTTTTCAAAAATGTTAATAATATTTTCTATTAATCATTTTTCAATCGAATATTTGAAGAAAAATAAATTGAAATCAATTAAACTCAATGAAAAAAATTGAAAAATCATAAAAATCGAAAATGTAATTTTCAAAAAATATTTTATAACCAAAATTTTTCTAAAAACCTTGTTACAATATAGCTTTTTTAAAAGTTTTTTTTCTGTAGCACAAATGTGCAATACTATTATATAACAAAAATGCAAAACGTCCAAAATCTTATTTATGTAATTTGTATTCATTCGCATAGGTTTATAGTCGAAACGTATGTCCGACGTATTTCTATAGTTTCATATGTTTCAGGTGGAAAGTGATTGGAACATTCATCGTTGTCATTCAGTTGGTCATTAGTCTCCCGGTGGAGCAAGACAGTAAGACAATTTAATTACAATTTACGTTGTGTTATAGAAATAATGTTTATAAAACTAAAAATTCGTGTTAAAATAACACCAAGTAATCATCTATTATTAATCATATTTACACAAGTATGCCATCCTTACTTAGGATTAATCCTACTTACAATTAATTATGATCTCATGGTAACTTAAATACAATAAAACCCAACTTCTTTATAACAATCTAGAACTACTTTACTCCATTGCTTGTATTATTTTAGAGTGTCATGAAAAAAGACAATTATGTGGAGAGGCATTTGAACATTTTGTCAACCAACTTTGCGGAAACAAAGAATATGACGAGTGTCCCGCTGCAGGTGAGTTAATAAATTTCGTTAGTCATTTCTATACATAATCGTACTTACACATAACACGTGTCATTGTCGTCTGTTTATTGTTAATAACTAACACCTACGACATCAATTCGCAAGGTTTTCTTAAGTTATACAGCGTGTTACCGATGACGGTTTACAATATTTTTCGTAGCGAAATGAATGAAAAGTTGCAATATTTAATACTTGAATATTTTTCTCAAACCATCATTTATAAATGTAATTTCATAGGCCCATTCTATTGTCTATCATAATATACTGTTACTGAATATCACTATAATCTCGCTCATCCGTAAATTTTAACCCTGATGTAAAAAATCGATTGTGAACCAAAAAATATATACATATGTGTGGATATAAAATGTGCATATATTATAATCCTAATCAAATAATAATCACACTTCATTAGAGCGCATCGCTAAAAACTTAGTGCTTCTACTAGTATATTCATGTGAAAGAAAAAGTATGAATTCTTACTTTGAGTCAAAAAAATTTATTTCGCTTCACTCGAAATAAATATGGAACGTATATATTCAATACATAGAAAAATATTCTCATTCCTATATTTATTCCATACTTTCAAATTTAAAGCCGAGTAAAAATCATTTTTATCAAAGTGTGACAATTTATATGTTATCAATGTCTGTATACCAATTATCGAAAAATAGAGTGAAAATGAGTACAAATACAATGCAATTGAAACAAATGAAACGTAAAATATAAAGTAGTATACACTAAAAAAAAAAAAATTAAAAAAATTGGAAAATGTGAATATATTCTTCGTTTACTATTGCAATGGTATAAAATACACCAATAGTTAGTATTTATAAATGTATGCAAAAAATGATCGATTATAATACATTTTATCGTTTGATTAAAAACTATCTAATACATTAGAAAAATTAACAAATCAGAAAAATATTTGTAATTAAACTACAATCTCTCAATTTCAAACTGCATTCACTTGAACAACTTTTAAAATCAAAAAGCTTACCTCTAAACACTAAAGTTCTCATATGCAAACAACTAATACGTATAATAATAATATGTGACAGTATCTTATTCAACAAAACGGCGTAAATGTCTAATTTTAAAATTCTTCAGTGTTTCCAACCCATATGTCTTCCATTCGTCTCATTTTTAACACACCATTGTCTGTATTCACTGTATCAATACCTACAAATATCAACCAAGTTTTCCTAGCTCAAACGTACGCAAATTTACACAGAAACATCCATAATCACGTATTTATTTTCGTATCTAAACTTTCGTTTAATGTTCTCCCTAATAATTCTATTCGACGCCTTAAGAGAAAATAGGCTAGAGATCTACTCAAAATCTAAATTCGGCACCAAAAAAAAAAAAAAAGGATTAACAAATACGTAATGAATATTCATTAACCCCCTGCAAACTTTGTGTCACTAGATACCCTCTTCAATAACGTTGTCCACTCTTGTAAATAAATGTAACATTTTCAGCAATTACGACCAGTTTCAATGTAAAAAATAATCATCAGATAACTCAAGGGTACATGGACTAGTCATTAAACAAATAATAATTTTCACACTTCGGCCTATTTTTATATTAATTTATGAATTTGATGATGGTTTTTTGTAACCGTAACTGGTTAGAAATAAATACTAAATAACTTGAAAGTATTTTAATATAAAGATCTATATTAATGCTACAACAATTGATTGTTTTTATTAAATTATGCAATAGGTTTATTGATAATTTTGTCTTGTGTGAGAGAATATAAAATAAACAAAAAAATTAATTTCCATCAACTCTACCCTACTGAATCTTTCACACAATATTATTATACCATTGTAAACGTTATGTATAACATTTTATCGTCATAATAGCAATGAGTTTTGTTATATATTTTTTTTTTGTATTTTTCATTTTCATTTTAGACGATGGTTCTATGCCCAAAATCGAACAGCTATTACTTGGCTTAGTACCCATGTGTTGCAAAACAGGATGCAGCGCGAGCTACTTAAAATTTACTTACTGTACTCTTAGTTTAAGGTTTGTATTTGAACAATTAGTTGTTTTCTTCAAACAGTGGCTTACCTAAGATTGGAGGGGTGATGTGACCATTTAGGTGATATATCACCCCTTAGAAATATTTCTTGCAGTTAATAATTGTTATACTTAACACTATTCAAACACGCTATTAGCATTTAGTTATTTTCACTGATTTTAATAGTTTATTAATTAAATGTATTAATTTATTATATTAAATATATATATTATATAAATATAATATTATATATATATTAAATTAATAAAACTATTTTCACTTTTAATTTAGCTACCTAGGACAATTGGCCTGATATTAATTATTTGTTTATAAAAATATTAATGATGATTAATGTTTAGCATAACTTTTATAAGTTTTATACACCTTGCTCTGTTTTTCTTCCTGGATAAACTTGGTGGATTAGTGTATTCACCTTCTATATCTATAACTGGGCAATTACTTTTGTGTTAAGAAAATCATTAATGAACTAGCCGGAAAACCTTTGAAAATTTAAATTTAGTTTATTTTTTTATCTATAAAAAAGCCAACAATATAAATATTATAATAATTTAGGTTTATTAAAGTTTATTGAATATATTTATGCTATTTTTTGTATTATTGACAAATATCGATAAAAACCCCTAGAAAATATCTTAATCAAGCCACTGTATTTGAATACATAATTAACCTTAAGGAAAATTGATGAACATCCGTTGGCGTAATTTCAAATATTTCTGCATTGTGTTATCAGAAAAAAATATGCTCATAAGTTGGTGTCTAACCAACTACTAAACGTATTCGTCATATCACGTATTACATTTATTTTATTCGCCCCCGTAATATTAATGTGATAATTAAAATTTTTTCAAATATTTTATTCAACAATTTACTATGTATTTCTGTTATTAAGAAATAACACCAAAGAGGTTTATGGGGGAAATGCGATGGACGTTTAGCATTATCATATCATTAAACTAATCTAAAATTAAAAAAAAAATACATTTAGGTACATATTTCAATATATTACTATTTTAAACATTTCATTTTATCGATAGGATTTTTTAATTTCCATACTAAAAAACGTCCTTTTGGTGTCAAGATTTGAAGACTTTAAGTATTCCCTATATTTTAAATGCAATTCGGGGTATCTAAAAACTGAAGCAAAGCTTTAAGGTGGAAAGTATTACTCATATCACCCTCCGTAATACGTGTAAATACGCCACAGTGAACACCCGAGTTATTTTTAATAAAATAAGATTCCTATATGTTTAAATATTTCGTGTTGTATCATCTGAATTTTTTTTTGTTTTTAAAATTTTCAGTACTACGACCTATGGTCCGAATCACAACATTAATCGCCCCAGATTTGAATTTCCGTCGTGGTTGAATTTTTTGTCGGCAGGCGATTTATCAAGGGATTGGTTTCCTCACTCCTACTACCTGCATAATGATCGATTCAATCCAAGGCCGATTTATCAATGATTTTTTAATAGCTAAACGGAAAATGACTTAATGTCACCGTCTTATCTTATCCATCTAATGAATTATTTTTACGAACTTTATCTACATGTATTTAATTTATATACTATAAGTTTATTGCTATTTTCATTATTTATCTACTATAACTATGTTGTCTTCTTTATTATTCACGTTTTAACCATTGACAGTGTAAAATTTAATATCGGTGAAGGTATGAATTCTATAGAAAATATATTTTATGGATATCTGCAAACAGTCGTGTTTTATTTTCACACTTCCAGACCGGGTAAACCTTGTTTATTTCCTTATAAAGAACTGTTGTACATTGTATTTGGATTAACAAATAATTGTGTATGAATAAGTTTTAATTCGAACCGCGTTTTTGCAGTCGACAATTGAATTTTCAAGCTACCCAGGCTACTTTATCTTAAATTTTTTGAACATGTCGTAACGGTTGCAACTATCAACTAATCATTCGTGTCGTGCTTAGATAAATATGCTTAATTGGTGAACAGAACACAGGGACGTATAGAGTACGAATACAGAACGCCAAATATGAAGTATTCGAGTTTTTAACATCTAGTAAACGAGTCGAGAGTTTACCATCTAACGCAGATACAAGAGACATTTGTCCCTACATTAATTAATTTATCGTTTTTCTCTTAATCTCTATCGGTGTAATAACCCACCTTAGCATATTGTTTTGATACACGCATATTTATTTAATGTTATTCGTTCACTCGTACTCCGCTTCACCTGTGGTCTACATACACCAACCTCAAGAACAGGGCCACACAGATGATAGTGATAATTGTATTTACTAAATGTTAATATTTTTTAATACCAATTTTATTATGTACCCGTTGCATGGTTAAGTTATTTGGTTCGTGTTAGTTTTTTGAGCGCAGGTCATAGGTTTCATAGACCTGTAAAAATATAACTAGAAAAACTTTAATTATGTATTATTAAAACGACCCGGTTCTCGAGACCGGTTAGTGTAGTAGGGATTAGCCAACCGACTGTTCCTTAAGAGGCTAGGTAAATTTGGTGCACGGAAATTTGTGTACATTTTGAAAGCGGTAAATTGAGTCCAATTTATACAGTTGTTGCATGAAACTTTTGTAAAAAGTTCAGTGTTCCAAAAAGTGTCTTTAGAAAATAAAAATAGAAAAAAATTATCATTGCAAAACCCATAGATCGTTTGTTTTACTTAGAATCTAAAAAAAAGAATTAAATTAGATGTATACATACGTAGATATAGTAATAGTTATAAATAATTGCATTAATATTTGTAAACATATATTACATAAAAATGTAAACGAAACTATATATGAATAAATATATTTATATACAAATATAACAACCCACCAACAGCACCCCATGTAAATAATAATAAGATGTCTATACTTTGGATCACATAAACGCATAAATTACGACGTGAGTACGAGTTTGACAACTTGACTGCCATGAGACCCAAATATGGGTCTCGGTATAATTCTCTAAATTGCCACGATATAGTGACTTGTAATTAGTTAAATAATAAAAATTAAGTTTAATGACCAATGGAATATTTTTAAAAAGATTTTATAAAATACAAAAAGTAATACCTGAGTTTTTAGTTTTGATTTATTTTTCAAAATAAAAAAATACCATACGTTTAAATATTTTTTAAAAGAATCTAGATTATTTATTGTATTTGATGTTATAAAAAATTATTTAGTCTGTAGTACTTACCTAAATGTAACAGTTAACTTTTCGGTAGGTGTAATGCATTTTCTAAAATTCGATTGTTTTTCTAAAAATGGTTAGATTTTATGTAAAATATATGTATTTTATGGTAATAAAATGTATCAGGGGACATTCGCATGTACTCAAAAAAATTTAACTGGTTGAACTAAAAGTTTTGGGAAAAGTGTGTGGAATCTCCAAATTTTTCTCTCTCTACAAAAATATCATTAACCCAAAAATGTTTTTCTTTTTTTTTTTGAGTTAATAATAAATATTTTATTAGCGGATTGGTTTCTAACAAGAAAATTTCATCGGCGGCGTCCATGCTGCGTGTCTAACTGCAAGACACTAAATGAGTGATATTTAACATTATCAACCGAAATCCGGATGAAGTCTGACCATTTTCGTCGGCCGAATTTTTTCTCCGAATAATTCGGCCGATGCCGGGTCTAGTCTGACCGTTACTTTAGTTGTAGTAACCAAATTAATAGTTTACACATATACGCATTTAGAACATCTTTGGTTTTTTATTAGTTATATTAACGTTTGAGTCAAACTAATATTGGAATAAACGTATTCAGATAACAAATGTAATAACCATAGACTAGGTACTAAGGTATAAGGTCTATGCTTATAAATCAGTGAAAAAAATATTTCTCGAGTGCTAATGTTATCAATAGAAAGTGGCGACACTGTAAAATCCGATTTTGATGTTAATATAATAAATGATGATATATTCTATTATATATAAAAAAAAAAAAAAAATGTTATCTGCAAGACCCAGAAATGGGTCTCATGGCAATATAAGAAAGTTCGGTGAGACCCACAATTGGGTCTCGTGACAAAATTGGCAAGTTTACAAAAACCGACATGGCAGTCAAGTTGTTAACACCGCGTTTACAACATGTAAGTATTAACTATAGTTATAGTAATAACACTACGTACAATGCAATAAAACATCACGCGTGCTACGAATATAACTGCAATGCATAATAACAGTAATAACATAAACGCGAACGCAACGAATGAAAATGAATATTACACGTGTCACTTAAAAGACGAAACTTTCTTTTAGATTCTGAGTGAAGCGTTGAAGTCTCCTGTATATATAAATATTAGATAGATATGTTGGCGCGTGTAATATAAAACTATTGTGATTACGCAATTCGCAACGACGCACAGTGGTCGGAAACGTAATCTAGCTTGCCTAAATTAATATTTCCCAAGAAAATCAATATTTTTTAATGCGGTTTTTTTCAAAGTTATCTGTATACAGAGGTCAATTTGAAAATAAAATAAACATTTTTTTTGGAATTTAATTTTTGAAAATTTTGAATAATTTGTTCTTTTATAATTTTTTTTTTTTTTTTTAATTTTTTTTTTTGTTTTGTTTGGTTTATCCGGCTACTAGGACAATCCCGGTCATGAGATCTCTCACAATCATTTTTCTAACCAACTGTATTCGTTTCCAAACCATTTTATCACCTTATTTTTTTTATTCAATAAAAAAAAAAAATATATATATATATACAGTGTGATCACGATAAGTGGAAACACTAAATATCTCAGCTGGTTGACCTTGTATTGAAATGGGGGTTTCGGGAGGTGATAGGGAGTACTTAAATACATATTTTCAGACCAATTCCAAATTTTTAGCTCTCTCGGTACGCGCATGCGCAATACAACTTACTTTTTTTTAAATGACAACCCACATATTTTTCTGCAGATTCGAGTAGAGTATTTTTTTTTAAACATTTATTGTATAAAAAGTTTTTTTCTATTTTCAAAACTGACCAAGTTAGAGTAAGTCAAAATTTGAATTTTTGCATAAGTCGTGTCTAATGATATTTTCATTTAAATAATAAAATAAGTGCCAAATAAATGGTAAATTTACTTTATCTGTTTTCAAATAATAATTTAATAATAATTGTAGGTCACCAGAATGAATACCTCGAGTATGTGATAATTTTTGTTTAGTAAACTGCTATAATACGATTACAATTTTAACTATTTTTATAGTGGAATTTTATTTTATTTTACAATCGTTTGATCACGATAAGTGGATCAATAACTAAGTGTTGGCTTATTTTAATTCTGCTTTTTTGGCTAATTAATAAACTTAACTAACATATTTTCAAATTATTAGACTATTTTTTTTGTCAATTAATTTTGCGCATGCGCACAGTAACTTTTTTTTTTTTTAAAGGCATGACCCATTTTTGACCACAAATTTTTTTTTTTTTGTTTTTTTTAATGCATTTTAGTGGTTGAATTTATTTTCTAAGTTAAGAAATGACCAAGTTATAGCAATTTCATTTTATGTTACTTGCACGGGTATAACAGATTATAAAATACGTAGTTAAAATAATAAAAACACAAATATTGATTTTTTTTTACTAATAAAAGTTTTATTTATCTTATAAATTGTTCAAACTGTGCTCCATGGTGCTGTAAACAACATTCAACACGAATTAAAAATTCTCGTTTAGTAGCAGAAATAATTTGTTCTTCTGTAATTTGATTACATGCAGCAATTATTTTGTTTTTCAACTCAAGAAGATACGTTGGTGGATTGCCATACACTACCGTTTTCAAGTGACCCCATAGGAAGTAATCTAGTGGTGTAAGATCTGGTGACCTTGGTGGCCACTGAACTGCTCCATAAGTCCCTATCCACCGATTTGAAAAATGTTCATTGAGGTAGTTGCGAACAATATTTGCATTATGAGCTGGAGCTCCGTCTTGTTGGAATATTAAATTCTCTCTTATGTCTAGTGGAACATCATCTAACATATTAGGAAGCTCATTGAGTAGGAAATCGTTATACCGTCTTCCATTAAGAGTGCCATCGTAAAAGTATGGCCCTAATAGTTTACCATTTATTAAACCACACCATACATTCGTTCCCCACACAGTTTGATTATTGGTATTAAATGTCCAATGAGGATTTTGATCATCCCAATAACGATGATTCTGTTTATTTAAAACTCCATTATTTGTGAACTTAGACTCATCAGTCCAAAGAATGTAATTTAAAACATAAGGATTTTCGTTTAACTGTGTTTCCAACCAAGCAATGAACGTGATTCTACGTTCGGCGTCACCTTCACGTAAATGTTGAACTAAATCAGCACGATAAGCGTGCATTTTATGTTTTTTCAAAATTTTTTGAACTACTCCATATGAAATGTTTATTTCTCTACTTACATGACGAATAGAAGTCCAAGGATTTGCTCTCACGTAAGCTAATATTTGCACCTCAATATCTTCTCCAATAGCATTTCTTCGTCTTGGTTCTTGGTTAATAACTCGTTTGGAAAAACAACCGGTGTCTCTCAAATTTTTTTCCAGTTTATAAAAAAAACTATGAGATGGATGCTGCCTATCTGATTTTATAAATAAGGAAGAGCATTAATTTGATGAGAAATTAAGCAGAGAAAATTTAATTTATTGTTAAATCATAGTTACTTGGATAACGAAGAGCATAGGTTTCTTTGGCTAAACGTGTATTTTTGTGGCATTCCCAATATGTAAAAAGCATGTCAACTTTTTCTGAATTATTATCCATAATAACTTAAATATTAAATTTAGTTTAAGACTACAAAATATCGATTTTTATTTTCTATTTAGTTACTGGCACTTACTGCAGAGTAATATCGACTGTGAAAAATTCCTTTATTTGAATTTATAACTGGTACCTATGCCCGTATGACATTATTTATCCTTTATAATACAATTACTGAGATAAGTTTAATAAAGATAAACACAATAGGTAAACAGATATTTGATAAATTGGATTAATTATTTTTATTTTTATTATGATTATTATTAACTACGTATTTTACTTATTCCACTATAAAAATAGTTAAAATTGTAATCGTATTATAGCAGTTTACTAAACAAAAATTATCACATACTCGAGGTATTCATTCTGGTGACTTACAATTATTATTAAATTATTATTTGAAAACAGATAAAGTAAATTTACCATTTATTTGGCACTTATTTTATTATTTAAATGAAAATATCATTAGACACGACTTATGCCAAAATTCAAATTTTGACTTACTCTAACTTGGTCAGTTTTGAAAATAGAAAAAAACTTTTTATACAATAAATGTTTAAAAAAAAATACTCTACTCGAATCTGCAGAAAAATATGTGGGTTGTCATTTAAAAAAAAGTAAGTTGTATTGCGCATGCGCGTACCGAGAGAGCTAAAAATTTGGAATTGGTCTGAAAATATGTATTTAAGTACTCCCTATCACCTCCCGAAACCCCCATTTCAATACAAGGTCAACCAGCTGAGATATTTAGTGTTTCCACTTATCGTGATCACACTGTATATATATTCAAATTAAGGAAAATGAAAAAATTAGTTGTCAGCCGGTATAATGCTTCAAAAAAACACATTTTCTAATTACAATAATTAATTATAAGGATAAAGTTATATTACCAAGTGTTATTTAATCAATTGTCGGATTAAGATTCATCACAGTTTGCACCTCCTAAATTTAAATCATTTATGTTTAATAACATCCTGGCTTCATTTGAAAGTTTTGGTTTATTTTTCGTTTTAATTTTTCGGAGACTTGATGTAACTGGGTCAGATGATATCAGAAGTATATGCAACAGCTCTTTATTTTTGTTTAATCGAGAATTTTTCCGTGTATGATGTTCTCGATAATTTTTAAAGTCCTGATTATTTCGACATTCTTGAGCCTCTTCTGGCAATTGACCTTATAATGAATGAAACAGAAATTATTGGTTTTCTATAATATTCATAAACAAATATTAAATGTATAAAATGATAAGTAAAGCCTAGATTGAACATTAGTAGGATTTAATGTTCCTTTTTTCCGCAAAAATTCAAATAAATCGCGATATTTGAAATTCATTCGACCACTCTCTTCATTACTAGTCCCTAGAAAATAATACATTTTAAGCACAGACGCAAGTAGACGTAAATTTTTTTTTTTTGATCCGTGTAGCCCTTTAGTTATACCATAATTTGTATGTATTGTTAAATTGTAAAAATGAATAAATTTTTAACAATAACCTTTAAATTAAAAAAATATTGAAAAATCGGAAATTTTCAAATTTGAAAAAAAAAATATATATCTATATACATTTTTAAAACTTCTAAAAATGTACTTACCTTGTTCCATAGCATCTATTATGTATATTGAAAGAAAACAAATTAAATCTAAGACGTGTGTACTTAGTACCACGCGACAAGATAAAGTGTATCAATAATAACGTTATAGTTTATACCCTCAATTTCACATATTTTAAACGCTTATCTGGGAATTTAGCAAGGTTATAAATTTCTAAATTTATCATAATCATAATTTTATCACTAATTAATATACAGTCGATAATGATTTTATGTCATAATTAGAATATAACATAGTCTTTAATTTTAATTTAGGCAAGCTAGATTACGTTTCCGACCACTGTGCGACGACCGGCGACGAGTTCCGAATCGTGTCCAACTTCCTCGTCCCTTAATCGTTTGTGAATTATTATAATTATTAATGTCCGTGTACTGTAATTTTAATTAAATTATGACTTTTGTTTGAAACACTATTCACGTGATGAGAACAACGTTTTATTGTCAAATATGCTGACGCACACACACTGTACGTTAATTTAGTATACCTTAAGATAAACAATTGATACGAAAATGACGCATGTCTCTAAAATTTAAATTACACAAAATGAAATGAGAAAAAAATATTTTTAGGTATAGACATATTTGAATAATTTATAATATAATGAAATACAATTCGTACAATTTTTAGTATACATATTAACAATACCTAGGTAATATACTTGTATAAATACATTTAAAATAAATTACAAAATGCTTCCACACTCGAATGAAATACAACCTAAATCATTGTAAATTTTGGTAGTTATATTTTATAAAAAAAATAGCTTATTCAACATTGTTATTTTTTTATTTATTTTTTTTTATAAAGATTTTGTTTGTCTACAAGTAGTTAAAGCTACAGTCTATACGAGTACAGGAATGTCTATTGAAGTTCCGAAAAACTTGCTTCAGTGTGAACGTCTAATAAATACACGCGTTCATCGCACATGGTGCGATTCTCCGGTAACGACTTACGGACGGGTCCAGACCGCCGCGCCGGTGGCGTGGCGGTGGTCTTTGAATTCATGTTCATAGAGAAACGACCTTATGAAATGACGGTGAAACATCGACGGCAGATGGTGCAACAAAACCGCCAAAGACCGAAAGAACAGGTTTTCTTTTCCGTATAAGGATCTAAACATTCCTCGTTGAGAACGAGTGAGTGCACTGTACGGACAGAGAAGAACAGAGTTCGAGACGGAGAAAGAGAAAAAGACCGATATATGTATATGAATATACATTATACGTGGATATAAAGAGAGAGAAATAGTTAGAGAGATAGAGTAAGAGAGGGATAGAGAAAGAAAACCGTCATGTATATTTGAATACACTCTACTCGTTCACGCACATACGAATACTACTCGTATGTACACGTATGTATATACTTTTATATTTTTTGTGAGAGAATTTTTACGTGGTAGAACTTAATCACGCATGTAAATAAAGCCATTGCGTACATCTCTAATTATCGTAAGTATTCGGTAATCCAATTTTGATTTCCTCACAATTTTCAGTAGACCAAAATAAACTGATTTCGAAAAATAAATGATTATTAGCAATCGTAGGAGACAAAATAATGTATTCTATAATTTGTATCAATACGAATATACAAATAATCATTTTATTATAATGAAGATAAAACTTCAAAAAAATCTTGATGAAAATAGTGAAAATTTGATGTTTTGCATAAGTGTACATACATTTTACGTCCAACATTTTTCTAAACACCATGTTACAAAGTAGCGGTGTTGATTTCGTTTTTTTAATTATAGGATAAAATTGAATTTTTCATATTTGGGTTCCAATACCTAAAAAAACATAAAAATATTTATACATTTTTATTGTAGCACAGGCTTGCAATACGATATAATTAAAAAAAAAGTTTTAAAAAATGAATGAATATATTTTAAACGCCTTCTTTAATAAATTCTGATATGGTATTAATAACTTTTCTTGGTTATTTTAATTATTTATCCAGATTGGTTCAACGATTTTTTTCATAAAATTTAACTAAACATTTAACTGCACTTAACGTTTTCCGAAAATTTCATCAAAGAACGTAATATACTGGAAATAGTAGGCATGCGTATGGTACTTTGAGGATTAATTTTCTCAATTCTCAATTGTTTTTCCAAGTGTGAAAAAAAAATGCTTTTTTTTTGTAAACGTTTAAGTAAAGTATTACGCGATTTTTACGGAATCGACTATTTTTACATCCATTTTCGACTTTAAACAAATGTACAAATTTCTTAGACCATACAATAGTTATGAAACGTTGGATATAGAATAAACAACATGAGATGAAACGTTAGTTTAGAATTTTTTGTAAAAAAAAAAAATTCTAAAATACATTATCCAGAAAAAAACAATTTGTAACGGGTGGACAAAAAATAACCTACAGAAAATTATATTGAAAATGGTTTGATATATGAACGGCATATTTTACTTTGCAACTTTACTTAGAATCGTTAAACTAGAGACATTATTTATCTTTTCTTTAAAATTGAATAAATCTATCTTCATTAAGTGTTACTTTATGTGTGAAAGTTCATTGATGTAATAGCAATGAGTTTTTTAAATATAATTTATTTTTATTTTTGCTTTTCATTTTAGACGATGGTTTTATGTAAAAAATCTAACAGACAAGCCAAGTAATATCCATTTGTTGCAAAACAGGATGCAGCGAGAGTTACTTAAAATTTACTTACTGCACTCTTAGTTTAAGGTTTGTATTTGAACAATTATTTGTTCTCTTCAAACAGTGACTTACCTAAGAAGAGATAGGTGATATGGCCATGTAGGCGATATATCACCCCTTAGAAATAATCCTCGCAGTCAATAATTGTTTTATTTTACACTTTTAAATTACGCTATTAGCATTTAGTTATTTTCACTGATTTTAATATATTATTAATTAATAAAACTGGTTTAAATTTAAATTTAGCTACCTATGATAATTTTCCTTATATTAATAATTTTTTTACAAAAACATTGATGATGATTAATGTATAGCATACTTTTTATAAATTTTTAACACCTTGCCCTGTTTTTCTTCCTGACTAAACTTGGTGGATTAGTGTATTCACCTGCTATATCTATAACTAGGCCAATTATTTTTATGTTAAGAATATAATCAATGAACTAGCCGGAAAACCTGTAAAAATTGACATTTAGTTTATTTATTTACCTATAAAACAGCCAACAGTATAAATATTCTAATAATTGAGTTTTATTGTTGTTGATTGAAAATATAGTAATGTTATGCTTTGTATTGTGGACAAATATCGATATAAACCCCCAGAAAATTATCTTAATCAAGCCACTGTATATTATTACATAAATAACCTTAAGGAAAATTGATGAACATCCGTTCACGTAATTCCAAATATTCTGCATTGTGTTATCAGAAAAAAATCTATAGACCGATATTCTTCAATTAAACAATTCTGTGCAAAGCTTCGATGCAAAATATATTGTTTATATATTTTACCATTTTAAGTCTAATTATTATTTGTGTTTTTTTTTTTTTTTTTTATGAAAATCTCGTAAATAATTCCTTTTTGAATGTGGAAGAAATGTTCTAAATATTTTTGCAATCAACAATCCAAGTTACATAATGATCGGATAGATAAATTATATTTTATGTATGTAGAATTAGTCGATTCCATAAAAATCGTATGCGAATATAGTAAATCACTTAAAAAAAAAATTCTGAGTCCTAAATTTTCCAGTATCTTCAGAGGGGAGTATGCATAAGATGATATCAAATTATTTAGCTTTAATATAAAATATAAAATTTCTTCTTAGAAATAAACTTTAAAACAACAAGGTTATTTTCAAAGTTCTATTTTGAACTCAAAAATTGTCAACATTTTTTAAAAACTGTTATTCATTATGTGTTGTTGATATATGGTGAAAACTTCGAGTTTCTAGCAACATTTTTTTAGAAATAATGACTTAATAACTAAAATTGATTCAGAAAAAGTCTTGTTTACCAACAAATTGTGCCGTTTTTACTCGATTTTTTGATTTCTTTACATAGCTTCAGTCAAAACCTGAAATGTGTTAAAAACGAATACCTTGTTTTATATTGGTTGTAAATGTACGTAAAGATACACTCAAACATACACGATAAATGAATCGTAGCATTGTTTTATCGCAGTATTTTATTTTCTTTCCCCGCATAAATCATTAAAATATTTCAGATAACGTTTTTTTATGACTGGGTACAATATAGATGAACGTTTTTGTTATTTTTTATTTGTCATTTCAAGTCTAGACAATACCCATTAGACTGTCCTGTGTCCATTAGTACTTAAGATAATAATGAATGATAAGTATCAAAAGAATTTACATCAAAATATTTCTACGATCGATTAAATTGTCCATAAAACATGTGTGTGTGTGTGTGTGTGTGTGTGTGTGTGTGTGTGTGTGTGTGTGTGTGTGTGTGTGTGTGTGTGTGTGTGTGTGTGTGTGTGTGTGTGTGTGTGTGTGTGTGTGTGTGTGTGTGCTCGACTTAATGAATTTAGTGATTTCTAATTATGCAAATGTATGTACAGATCGTTTCATAATTTTAAAAATAAAAATATTACCAAACAAGTAGTTTTGGAAAAATATTTGATGTACGCGGAGTAGTAGCGAAACATTTTGCATTGAATTTTCCTTTCAACTTTCTTAAACTTTAAACACCCATTTATCTATTGAACTGTAATTCAAGTAAAACAAATGTAAAAATAAACGTAAATGTAAATAAAAACTTTGAAATTTATGCACTTTATCTATGGACATTCCGCTATTGGATATAAGACTTAATACCGTAAATCTCGGCGGAACTCTCTGTAGTAATAAACGCATTTATTAATTATAGATTATAACGGTTTGTAATCAAATTCAAAATAATATAAAACATAATTATTTTATAAGTGATTCACTTACTGGCCTTTTTTTTATCAACCTCACTCAAATCTTCGAAGTTGTCAATTAGATTTTTTGCTACTTCTTGCCAACTTTTTAGACGAATATCTCTATCTTTGTATTCTTCATCACCAGCGTGCCACAAATTTGTTCGGGACTCCATTTCAATAATGAGAAGTTCGGTATCAATATTGAACTGTGACATAGTTACTTTTTATTCAAACTTTTTTAAGTTTTCAAATTGACACCACACTTTTTGAAAATAAAATACGCAGCATACGATACGCGATGATGTGAAACGTTCTATTACTAGTTATGTATTCCCATACGAATATTCCCATATAAATATGCGCGTACCAAACGCGCGGCTATGAAACGGGCCTTACTCATCCGTACGGATCAAGTGCCACGTTCGTAGTATTACAAGTATTAATAAAACAAATACAAAAACCCCTCGTCTCAGCACAATCGGCACATAGTCTCCTGGTATCCAGTGGCGCTTGAAAGGGTGTTTTCGGTGCATGAATAATGGTAATATACGTAATACTAACCCTTGGAGATTTCTCTTCCAACCGTGTGGAAAAAAATCGTGTTAAGATGTCTAGAATTATTTATGATGTAAAACGTACCTACTAAGGTATTTATTTATACATACACACACACACACACACACACACACACACACACACACACACACACACACACACACACACACACACAGAGAAGGGTGGCTCGGCAACATTATATGATCTACAGGCAACGAAACAAGGTATTTTTCCGATTCAATATAAACTTGACAGTAAATGAATCGATTGAAAATCTTTAGTTAACAAAGTTAACAACAATCGTTCACTTAATATGAATGACTATTTACGATTGAGATTGATAATTCTTTATTCGTGATCAACTAATGTTATACTTACTATTACAATTAAAGCGTACAATTTTTAAATTATTTGAAACTGTTACACGGTAACTCATCCGTACGAATCAAGTGCTACCATTGATTATAGAATATATAGATAGTCCATGGTATAGAGATATTAGGCTACTAAAATTTTGTTTGTTCTAGCTGCCGATAGAATGCGTTGTATAATACAAAAAATAATTATTTTACAATCTGTATAGATAAATACAGAACGAGCGTCGAGTGCTGCCGCACTGGGCGGGGCGGGCCACGGGGTGCTGATAACTCAGTATTGCATTGCGGTCAGAGTTATTTATATACATTTTATTGATATTTAATTCCTAGCACTCGTGCAGTCGTGCCTAATGATTTAATATTTTAAATGATATGATATAATATGAATAACGACCCACTATTGACAATTTAATAAATTTTAACTGATTTCATTTGACATTTTTCAAAAATAAAAATATATTTCAACATCGTTTAACAATAAGTCAAGTACCTATATTATTATAATGTTAAGATGGTATTAACATGTTTAACTATATATAAACTATAAATAGGTATAATGCATGTAAAATAGTAATATATTTTACAAGTACCAAAATAATTATAAGTTATAACTTTGTATATTATAGTCAGTGTGGGATCAAGGTATCAGGAGGCCGGGGTGCAACTACTAATTGGTGGCCCCTTAAAAAAAACATTGGTCGATATATCACTTACCTATTTAGATACGATTATGAATCATGTATATTTATTTTATGCATATTGATACATTAAATGAATAGAAAACACAAAAATGTAATTACCCAAATAAATAAGTAAATCAAAAAACACAACTATTCATACACCTTGAATATTATGTAGTAATTATAATATCAAGAAATGACAGAAGTATAAAACAAGTTTAAAGTAAATAAAATATAAATTAATAATTAAAATTCAACCCACACTACCTGAATATGAAATTATTAAGTAAGTAAAATAAAACAATAAAAATATAATTTATACATAAATATAATAAAATACAATGATAATATGGTGAACTTAATTGTCAGTTATATGTCATTTATTTACACAATTGCATATCACAATTTTATAGTAACAACAGTATGAACACAAAGATATGGTTGCAAAAGGTTAGCAACCTACAAAAATAAAACAATACAGGTAAACTTGTAAAAGAAAGAAAACGTTTGACTTCTCAGGCACAAGTAACACCATGATCAGCAGGCTCTGCAAGTTCTATACTCAGTGTATCAGCAAATATATGGATCGATTGAAAAACAGATTAAATCAACTCATAGGTACAATGTCAGAACAAAACAATAATTAATACATAAATATAAAATTGTTATTATTTAAATATGGTTTAATACTTTTAGTTTTGAAAGTTTTGCTAATTTTGATGTGGATGAAAACGTTTTTGTTTTATTAAATATTTTGCATATTAAAAGGTGTTCAATTATATACAACTTATGCTCTAAACAGTTTGTCATTGATTCGTTTAGCCATTTTTTAATTGTATTATTATTTTTTACAAGTTCAGTTAATTGTTGTTTAATTTTCTTTTTATGAAAATAGTTTTTATAATTATTTTCAAAAACATTTAAAATTTTATTTATAACATTATTAAAATTATTTGATGGCGCTTTAAGCCCACTTGCATCATTAATTGGAGTGTAGTTTTTATTCAGAAGAAGTAATTGTTTTTTATCACATAGGTACATTTTTATTTGTAAACAGTTCATGTTGACAAAAGTTACAATTAAATTTTTTTATACATTTATAACCCAAATATCCAGCAAAGTATGCAACAGAACAGTCCTCTAAAGTAACATCATTATCAATATTTACATTTTTAATAGAGTCCTCATGAGATGATATAGAAGAAAAAAGGGATAAATTAGAAATACACTCTGTGTCAGAATCAGAATTTAATGATGAATCATTTGAATTTACTTGATATTGAGGTCTTATTGGCAGGGCCGTCCCGATAGGGGGGTGTAGGGGGTGGGACACCCCCCCACGACGTTTTAGTTGGGGCCCAGTTGTCACAAAGCTTCATCGATACATTGAGTCGGCAATTTAATAATATTTTAAGTATTTTAATATTTAACCTATAAATAGTATTTATATTTAATATTACACAGTGAAATTATGAATATTCAAGTATATTCCTATGAAAAAAAAAAATATTTCTACTTTACTTATAATTTTATAAAAATAACATAATAACTATAATATTATTATTATAGTATTAACTCATAACTAAAATAAAAATAAAACAAAAGTAACAGAACGTAGAATAGAGATTTAAGTATTTAACTGTTCATTTGTTTAAAATATAAAAAAAAATCGTTTATGTTTTGTACATTTATAATATATATTTGTATGTATAATGTGTATTAAAATATTTGTATTTGAATACCTGACCATCATAATTTTACTGTACATACCTTGTTTTAAATAAAAGCTTTGGTTAAAATGTAGATTTATTATATTGCACAACAATATAAATACCTTAATACCTACAATATTTAGATATTTTGGTGACTATAGGTACTACTATTTTAATTTGATACCAAAGTGAATAATAACTATTTTTCAAATTTATAAAACTAAAAAATGTGTTTTAAACAATAAGAAAAAAAAAGCTGGTAAGTGAGATGATGGTGGTACAAGTTCGTCCTTCGTCTCTTTTTGGTGAGTTTTTTTGTAACTAAACCCTCATAAAATATTCAATTAGATATAACTCATTTATACTTTAATAATTTGATAAATAATAATTTACTTAAATGCTTGAAAAAAAAATCTTGAGTCACGATTATTGATATTTTTTCGGTATTGATAGCTTAGTATAAGAGTAAACTTGTATTAAAATTTCAGAACTTTCTAACAAATACTCAATATTTCATTAGAAATAAACTTAAAAGAAATCAGACAATATCGTGAAAAATCGTATAATAATTTATTAAAGTGTGTATAAAAAAAAATCCTGAGTCACAATTTTTGAATTTTTGTTAGAATAATTAGGTAGGTATATGAGTAAGGTCATATTAAATTTTCAGAACTTTTTGTCTAATATTTAAAATTATATTACATAAAAACTTTCTAACAATTTGGTAAATTAAAAGTTCTATATTTAAGTCAAAAGTGCTATAATTGTTCTGAAAATTTTGTCCAATATAAAAAAGTATGTATTTGATATTAGATAACATTTTCAAGTTTCTAGCTTCAATACTTTTCGATTTATGACTAAATACCTAAAATCTGGACAGTGAAAATCTCGTTTACGGCGGATTTTTACCGATTTTTACCATTTTTACTCAGTTTTTCGATCGTTATTCTTGATTACTGGAAAAATTATGGAGATTTAAGAAAAATGACCTCTTTAAAGTACCATCTCAGTTCAATTTTGAATCTAAAAAGTTGATGGACGAAACTTTTGGACAAGGATTTCTATACAAAAAAGTGGTTACAGAAAAAAATAAAAAATAGAAAATAAACATCATTGTAAAACCATAAGATTCTTCGCTTCACTCAGAATCTAAAAAAATGATATAATGAAGTATATTATAACATGAAAATATTCGAGCGAAACGAGACAATTTTTATGACCACGAGTTGGCAATTAGTTAGTCTACACCCCCCCCCCCCCCATGGTTATTTTTTCCGGACGGCCCTGCTTATTGGATCAATTACTATAGGATTGTCATCTTCTAAGGTTGCCTCACAATTTGTCTAGTAGATGTGCATAAAGAAAAAATACAATTACTTCTTACCGAAGTCCTAATCGGTCTGGCTGTTGGATTTTTGTTATAACCACCCTTTTGTCGATAAATACTAAAAAGGTTTTCTAATACATCCTGATTTTTTTAATTTTGAAATATGTGTGATTTTATTATGAATAATTTAATTGTTTTGTTTTAAAATTCATTTTCTAGGAATATCTTTTTCTATCAAATCACATTTCCTTTTTAAATTTGAGTCTGGCATTTGTCTGTAATTTTAGTTTTATTAGGAGTAGATAATGATAAAGAGGGGCTAGAAAACACTAACTCTACCATGTCTGATTTTGTGTGTGTATAAGTATTTACTGGAGTTGAAATTGTAAGACATTCTTGTTCAGATGCATCATTTTGATTAAAACCTAATAATGTAGATGGTTGTTGTTTTTGCTCAGATTTATATTTATATGGAATAGCAGTGCTTATTAAATGGATTTTATTAAATATATTTGTAAAGCTCTCGGGGGGGAAATGCTATTGACAAATGTACCTATTGTGAAGTTTTTCCTGTTCAATTGAGAACAAACATGAGTTTCCTGTAAAGACAAACCAAATATAATAATTGTTTGAAAATAATCATACATATTATGGAAATTTATTGGTGTAATGACCATACTAACTATACAATGTTTTGATAATTAAGCAAGAAAAAAAAATAAAGTATCTAACTATTATTACTCCAGTGTAATAAATAATAATTTTTTGGTTATGTATTAAAGCATTATAAAAATACTTTTATAAAAATATTTAAAAAAATTTTAAATAGATATTATTTGTTTTTTATAATTAATTAGTACTTAATATGAACTTAGAGATATAGTTTTTTTATATAGATTTACCTAAATTGTTCATTATAGTTACCTACACCAAAACTCCAAAACAAAAAAGCAGTTTCTATGTGTTTGATAAATAATATACAAATTACAAAATAAGTTGCTATCCGAAATATTTTACAAAAAACGTACCACTTAATAAAAGGGATTTATAGCTAACTTGGTGACAAATCTAATAAACCGAAAAAATAACACCTGAGCTCTTTTTATAAATTTAAAACATTTATTTACCCGAATTAATTATCCAAATTTCTCTTCTTTCATCATTGGGAAAACGGAAAAAACTCAAGTTTGGAAATGTTTTCTTCGACTTTCCACAATTTAAAAATTGACATTTGTTACCAGACATTTTTAAAATTACTCACAAGACGTAAAAGTAGTAAAAAATAAAGGAAGTAACAAATAACAATAAGGCAAAATACTTAGAATATAAAACAAGCAAGAACCTTTTTCATTGACAAGTGACAACTGCAGAGAAGAATACTTAAGACTAATCTAATCGTAATTCGTATATTCACGTTCACAGAGTAAACGGTAAAATATAGACGAAATAATGATAATAAAATGATAATCGCTAATTTTATCGATTATAATGGGAATAAATATAATGGTACTTTAATTTTTCATTTTACATGAAAAAGAATTCTATATAAATTATTTTTCGCCGACCGCGTGATTGCCTTCCCGTACTTCATGACTATCTATGATAGAGGTACCACCACCTTGAATCCCAGCACCCACCGCGTACGTCGTTCATCTACCTATGATAGAGGTACCACCACCTTGAATCCCAGCACCCACCGCGTACGTCGTTCATCTACCTATGATAGAGGTACCACCACCTTGAATCCCAGCACCCACCGCGTACGTCGTTCATCTACCTACGATAGAGGTACCACCACCTTGCATCCCAGCTCCCACCGCGTTCGTCGTTCATCTACCTATGAGAGAGGTACCACCTCCTTGCATCCC
The DNA here is from genome assembly GCA_027580255.1 of Therioaphis trifolii. Classification (NCBI taxonomy): domain Eukaryota; kingdom Metazoa; phylum Arthropoda; class Insecta; order Hemiptera; family Aphididae; genus Therioaphis; species Therioaphis trifolii. The sequence continues at coordinate 37,911,880 of CM050405.1, forward strand.
AGCGACGCCAGCGCTCCATAGCGGTTGCATCCTACGAGTAGTCGCCAAATATTAACATTGCGTTGGCTATCTATCTATTCTATAATCAATGGTGCTACGTTCGTAGTATTAATAAAACAAATAAAAAACCACTCGTCTCAGCGCTGAGGCAACCCTAACGGCACATAGTTTCCTGGTACCCAGTGGCGCTTGAAAGGGTGTTTTTGGTGCACGGTTACATGAATAACGGTAATATACGTAATAACCCTTCGAGATTTTTTTCATACCCGAAACGATAATTTCAGTACGATGTATTTACACAGCAGGAGTCTACCGGGTGGAAAAAATCGTGTTAAGATGTCTAGAATAATTTATGACATAAAACGTACCCTCCTAGTTATTTATTGATACACACACACACACACACACACACACACAAACACACACACACACACACACACACACACACACACACACACACACACAAACACACACACTCAAGCATGAACGCAGGCACGCACACACTCACACAACATCGGTAAAACTATAAACCTGTATAGGCTATTAATTTGTTTTGGGACGTAAAGAAGGGGGGTTCGGCAACATTATACGATCTAAAGGCAACTAAACAGGGTACTTTTTCCAATTAAATATAAACTTGACATTTAATGAATCGATTAAAAATCTTTATAAACCTAAGTTCGGAACAATCGTTCACTTACTATGAATGATTATTTACGATAATATATTTTATCGTTTGATTGAAATCTATCTAATACAACAGAAAAATTAACAAATCAGAAAAATATTTGTAATAATACTACAATCACTCAATTTCACTTTTATAATATCAAAATATTGATTCTAAATATAACCTAGGAAAGTGTACTTCTTGTTTCTAACGATTTTTTTTTCGTCAAATATTTAAGTGATTACTCATCGGTGTGAGTAAAAACAATGTTACATCAAGACCAAAATGTCATTTTAGTTACGAAATAATTACTTGGATTTTCTAGAAGAACAGTCACATTACAATCATCTAATTTTGTAATTATATGTACATTGTGAATATACGTCCTAATATCTAACTATTGTCTTATTTCAATATTTTCAAGGTATAAAAATCTTTATACCAATTTAAAAATAAAAAATTAACAATAAAAAAGACAAACAATAACTTTTGAATTCCGAGTCTAATTTTGCATTTTTAGAGACGAAACTCTTTCCCTTCCTCTCGATCGACATCTGTGTTAATTTTCGGTACGATTTTAAATGTCCCGTTTAAAAAAAAAAAAATCTGGGATCTCTACTGTATGTCCATTATCCGGAATCGGCCGTATCCGTATACGTTTATCGAGTTAGTTTAGCTCGTGTACATAGGCCCGTCGTAAGATATTTTCCGTCCTTACGCAATCATTTTAATGCTGCACTTAAATACTAAATCAACTAGGACCAACTAGGTACACGAATAATACTGATAAGTGATATTAATAAATGTGTATCAATGTCCAAAACAGCCGTCATTGGATATGGTCATACGAGCTACAAGTAACAACCTACGTGTATAATATAGCTATATTACACTATACAGGACACGTTATAGTCATTAATAAAGTAAATGCATATTTAATTGTGTGTGTGACGTAAATTTGTTTGACTGTTCACCAAGGGTGACTTTGGCCATATTTTTTCATTGTCATTTCGCATTTTTAAATTTAAATAATTTTTGATATACGATGATGTCTAAAAAACATTGATAATTTTTTGATAATAATCACAAAAACTTGCAAAATACGAGAATACGAGTTATAGGTATATTAATATTTTATTATCTTGAAAAACTTTTTTTTAATTTTATAATATTGTTTTATTAAGTAACTTGGATAACATCAAATTTTAATTTATTTTGTTACTTAACTTTTGATTAGCGATTGATCATAGGAAAGTCTACTATAGTTTTGTTTTAAGTGTTTTAAGTTGATGTGATTTTATGAATTGTGATTATAATTGTGACGCGGGATGACTGACTGAAAAAAATAATTAATATGAAAATATAAATAATATAATTAATATCGTCTTTGCGATAATCTTATTAATATTTAAATATAATATGAACATTGAACATTATGCAACGAATACGTAAATAACGTTACCTGACCAAAACTTAATAATTAACATGAAATATAAAATAAATGATAATAATAATTATAATAATGACAATACTTCCCCACATGTCTAACTTCGTTAATATGCATTTTCGTATGTGTTTATTTATGAAAACAACGCAATCAAAACTAATCGTAAAATCACTTAAATGCTAGTGGAATGCTTCGTTATAGAAGACCGATACTTTCTATGTGTCAATGTGCACCAAAAATTTAACGATGGAAAAATTTAAGTATAGGTAACATTTATAACAGTGGTTCCCAACCTTTTCGGCACTGCGGACCACTTGGAGAACTTTCAATATGTCACGGACCACCTCAATTTTAGTCTTTATTGCTGTACAAACAAAATTTGATTATGGGTTGAAATAATAAGATAAGTAGCATTATGAATAGAAATCTATAAATAATTGTTGTGCTATAAATTCCATATACATTTATCAGCATTTATCACCCCCCCCCACCCCCAAAAATTAAATATTTTGAAATTTTGTAAGTATGACTCACGGACCACTACACAATGTCCACGGACCACCAGTGGTCCGTGGACCATAGGTTTGGAACCTCTGATTTATAAGTATCATGATATAATCCCATGTGTTCAAATCTAAAAAAAAAAAAGGTTATTTTTTAGATAGTACGACACCGATATAAAAATGATCTCTTTTTTCATTTGTTATACCTATGATCATAGGACAATGAGAAAAAAACAACCCAGGCGCGGATCCAGACTTTATTAATGGGAGGGGCTAGTGGCGTAGTGATCGTAAGTTTGAGGGGCAGTTGCCTGATTTTTTTTTTTTAGTAGGCGGTCTATAAATTTAATTGAATTACTGTATAGTAAAATAATAAAATCTAATAAAACATTATATTATAATATATAATTGTCTATATTGCCCAATATACGACGAGCATTTTCTATAATGCCCAAATTGTACATATTGCCCGTAACATATACATTAATAAAAATACATCGTTTAGTAATAACTCATTCTCTTTAATGATTTATAGAGCACCTTGACATTTTAAACCTAATGAGTTTTGTGTAAGCAAAAATGTTTCATCAATTTCCTCAATCAGTTATCAACACATTTTTTTACTGACATTCAAAGTCATTTGTAAAATAAATGCGTATTAAATTAAATGGACAATGCCGACTCATTAAATTCGAATTTTCGGTAATTTGAGGTGGGATTCGTTTTCTTGTAGTTGTGTGTGTGTGTGTTTCTTGGTGCATCTAAATATTTTATCACTCGATTTTAATATTCATCATAGTTATTTATTGTAGGTACCTACTTACAATTTTAAATTCTGCAATAGCACTTATCCCTGTGCATTTGAAAAGTTGTCGATATATTTAAATTCACAATAATCAATAAATCCCATGATATATATATATATATATATATATATATATATATATATATATATTTTAACCCAACCTCGACAGTGGCGGACACTCACTATACTCAAAACTCAGCCACATGGACATCGGGTAAAATCGTCACCAAAACATGTTCATAAATCTAATGAATTACCTATAAACATTTGTTTATGTATTTATTATAAAGATATGGTGTTTTGAATATTACGAGAAATACGTTAATTCCAGTTCTTTAAAAATCTTTACCGAGTTTTTTTTTATATTTAATGCCATGAAAGTTTTTCATATTGCAACAAGTAAGTTTAAATATAGGAAACTTATTTCTACTATAGGTGGATGTGAGCAATTTATTTTAACAATTGATGAATGCCGGAATGCACGGGCAATTATTCTTAGCTCACATCAGTGTAGACGCTGGACTTTGTACATTCAAAGTAACATATTAAATAGCAGGGATGGCCAAATTGTGGTTTGCGTCTTTTCGTAAAACGCAAATAATTTTTTTTAATACGTGTTTTTTCAACAATAATAAAAAAATAAGGACTTAACTCCACACCATTGGTATTATTCGTTTTTCGATTTAAAGAGCTATTAATGAATTACGTTGACCAGTTTAAAAGAAATGTATTTTTTTTAAATCTTTATAGAGCAAATTTTACCATTTTTGCTCAATTTGTAATTTGTTTATCTATACGCTTGGAAATACTATATTATATTGAGAAAAATAGTGTATCTAAAGAAGCAGTTAAATTAAATTACTGATCTTTAGAATTGATGGAGGAAACTTATGGAAAATTATTTCTACTCAAAAAGTGGTGACTTACGTACAAAAAGAGACACACCACTGTAAGACCAATACTTTATACGTGTCACTCAGAATCCAAAAAAATATTCCCATTTTATGAAGTTTGATATTTATTAAATTACGTTACATAAAAAAAAATATATATTGTTTTAAATTTACTGAACATAAGGAGTTTAATCAATAAATTAACTTGATCAGTCATGAAAAATTCAATTATTGGTTTTACGCTATTTTACTGTTTAGTTTCATAAAATAACTCTTTGAAATACATTTAAATTTTCAAAACGTATTATTATTCCATTAAAGGATGCCATATAATAAAATCGTAGAGACAAATTATTTTAACATTAAAATCGATTCTCCCGACTTCAAGGTATGTGAGACAGTCGTTAGATAGTTTACACCTCCCCTCCCAATCTATGAGTGCTTCTATAAAAACGGCGTACATTATATGTCTGCAACCAGTCGAGTCTAAACACTAAACTGAGAGCCACAATCGAGTCGTCCATCTACGAACACAGGATTTATAAGTAAGTATATTCACTGAGATTTTTTCATATTATGTCTTTACTTTTATGTGTTCTTATTTAAACCTAAAAAAAAATCTTATTTCTTATATTATTTATATTTGTACAAAAAGTAAAACGATTTAACGAAATTTAATTTCCATCAAAGTTAAAAGCAATATTACATGAATTTCAAAATAAAACTTTATGCATTTTATCTTTATTTATACTTATCAAAATAAATTTATTTATTACTAATATTTAAGTCCTTAATCATCAAGAATCTTTAATTAATATTTTTAAAAACAGCACATTGTTTCTGAATTTTCGCATTTTTCAAAAAATTATACTTTTTATACTTTTTACTTATTATATATTTACTTATTTGTTTACTTATTATACTTTTTCACAAAAATTATGAAATCATTGAATTTTAATGATACTTAATGATTATTAAATTCTTTTAAACAATAAACATAAAACAATATGGTTTAAAATTTGGAGTGCATTACCTTCAAATCAAAACAGAACTGATCTACTTCAAAATGACGATTGAATATTTTTCACAATTTTTATAAATAATTGTTAGTCATGCAACATATAAAGCCAAAAGTCAGCTGAAACCCCTACACAAATTTGATTTTATCGTTGTGTATTTAAATTTATAGACAGTTCAACAATATCCGCAAGAAACTAACAACTAACAAAAGCCATTTATCATCATGATGTAAGTATATTCAATGCAAATTATTTCATGTATTATTATCTATAAACTATAAAATATAAATTTCAATAACTTGGTTTGAAATATTCGATTGTTTTAAGGAAATTTGTAAATAGCTTTTTATTGCAAAAGAAGTTAATATTTAGTAGTCATTCTAAAAATATATACAGAGAATGTATCACGAAAATCTGACATAATATGAAATAACTTTTGCTTAATTTGATATTTTAATTTTTTTTTTTTCAATTATGTATTTTAAAATGTTATAGGTACATATTTTTAATTTTTAACTGAAATATCAAAGTAGCTATTTTATTAATTTGCCTTTTAGAAATAATGCCGTTGTTTAATATTCTTGTATAGGGCTCACCTTTTATTTCCGCCGATTTTAAAATTTTTCAAAAATGTTAATAATATTTTCTACTAATTATTTTTCAATCGAATATTTGAAGAAAAATAAATTGAAATCAATTAAACTCAATTAAAACAATTGAAAAATCATAAAAATCGAAAATGTTATTTTCAAAAAATATTTTATAACCAAAATTTTTCTAAAAACCTTGTTACAATATAGTTTTTTTAAAAGTTTTTTTTCTGTAGCACAAATGTGCAATACTATTATATAACAAAAATGCAAACGTCCAAAATCTTATTTATGTAATTTGTATTCATTCGCATAGGTTTATAGTCGAAACGTATGTCCGACATATTTCTATAGTTTCATATGTTTCAGGTGGAAAGTGATTGGAACATTCATCGTTGTCATTCAGTTGGTCATTAGTCTCCCGGTGGAGCAAGACAGTAAGACAATTTAATAACAATTTACGTTGTGTTATAGAAATAATGTTTATAAAACTAAAAATTCGTGTTAAAATAACACCAAGTAATCATCTATTATTAATCATATTTACACAAGTATGCCATCCTTACTTACTTACAATTAATTATGATCTAATGGTAACTTAAATACAATAAAACCCAACTTCTTTATAACAATCTGGAACTGCTTTACTCCATTGCTTGTATTATTTTAGAGTGTCATGAAAAAAGACAATTATGTGGAGAGGCATTTGAACATTTTGTCAACCAACTTTGCGGAAACAAAGAATATGACGAGTGTCCCGCTGCAGGTGAGTTAATAAATTTCGTTAGTCATTTCTATACATAATCGTACTTACACATAACACGTGTCATTGTCGTCTGTTTATTGTTAATAACTAACACCTACGACATCAATTCGCAAGGTTTTCTTAAGTTATACAGCGTGTTACCGATGACGGTTTACAATATTTTTCGTAGCGAAATGAATGAAAAGTTGCAATATTTAATACTTGAATATTTTTCTCAAACCATCATTTATAAATGTAATTTCATAGGCCCATTCTATTGTCTATCATAATATACTGTTACTGAATATCACTATAATCTCGCTCATCCGTAAATTTTAACCCTGATGTAAAAAATCGATTGTGAACCAAAAAATATATACATATGTGTGAATATAAAATGTGCATATATTATAATCCTAATCAAATAATAATAACACTTCATTAGAGCGCATCGCTAAAAACTTAGTGCTTCTATTAGTATATTCATGTGAAAGAAAAAGTATGAATTCTTACTTTGAGTCAAAAAAATTTATTTCGCTTCACTTTCAAATTTAAAGCCGAGTAAAAATCATTTTTATCAAAGTGTGACAATTTATATGTTATCAATGTCTGTATACCAATTATCGAAAAATAGAGTGAAAATGAGTACAAATACAATGCAATTGAAACAAATGAAACGTAAAATATAAAGTAGTATACACTAAAAAAAAAAAAAATTAAAAAAATTGGAAAATGTGAATATATTCTTCGTTTACTATTGCAATGGTATAAAATACACCAATAGTTAGTATTTATAAATGTATGCAAAAAATGATCGATTATAATACATTTTATCGTTTGATTAAAAACTATCTAATACATTAGAAAAATTAACAAATCAGAAAAATATTTGTAATTAAACTACAATCTCTCAGTTACAAACTGCATTCACTTGAACAACTTTTAAAATCAAAAAGCTTACCTATAAACACTAAAGTTCTCATATGCAAGCAACTAATACGTATAATAATAATATGTGACAGTATCTTATTCAACAAAACGGCGTAAATGTCTAATTTTAAAATTCTTCAGTGTTTCCAACCCATATGTCTTCCATTCGTCTCATTTTTAACACACCATTGTTTGTATTCACTGTATCAATACCTACAAATATCAACCAAGTTTTCCTAGCTCAAACGTACGCAAATTTACACAGAAACATCCATAATCACGTATTTATTTTCGTATCTAAACTTTCGTTTATTGTTCTCCCTAATAACTCTATTCGACGCCTTAAGAGAAAATAGGCTAGAGATCTACACAAAATCTAAATTCGGCACCAAAAAAAAAAAAAAAAAAAGGATTAACAAATACGTAATGAATATTCATTAACCCCCTGCAAACTTTGTGTCACTAGATATCCTCTTCAATAACGTTGTCCACTCTTGTAAATAAATGTAACATTTTCAGCAATCACGACCAGTTTCAATGTAAAAAATAATCATCAGATAACTCAAGGGTACATGGACTAGTCATTAAACAAATAATAATTTTCACACTTCGGCCTATTTTTATATTAATTTATGAATTTGATGATGGTTTTTTGTAACCGTAACTGGTTAGAAATAAATACTAAATAACTTGAAAGTATTTTAATATAAAGATCTATATTAATGCTACAACAATTGATTGTTTTTATTAAATTATGCAACAGGTTTATTGATAATTTTGTCTTGTGTGAGAGAATACAAAATAAACAAAAAAATTTAATTTCCATCAACTCTACCCTACTGAATCTTTCATACAATATTATTTGTAAACATTATGTATAACATTTTATCGTCATAATAGCAATGAGTTTTGTTATATATTTTTTTTTTGTATTTTTCATTTTCATTTTAGACGATGGTTCTATGCCCAAAATCGAACAGCTATTACTTGGCTTAGTACCCATGTGTTGCAAAACAGGATGCAGCGCGAGCTACTTAAAATTTACTTACTGCACCCTTAGTTTAAGGTTTGTATTTGAACAATTAGTTGTTCTCTTCAAACAGTGGCTTACCTAAGATTAGAGGGGTGATGTGACCATTTAGGTGATATATCACCCTTTAGAAATATTTCTTGCAGTTAATAATTGTTATACTTAACACTATTCAAACACGCTATTAGCATTTAGTTATTTTCACTGATTTTAATAGTTTATTAATTAAATATATTAATTTATTATATTAAATATATATATTATATAAATATAATATTATATATATATTAAATTAATAAAACTATTTTCACTTTTAATTTAGCTACCTAGGACAATTGGCCTGATATTAATTATTTGTTTATAAAAATATTAATGATGATTAATGTTTAGCATAACTTTTATAAGTTTTATACACCTTGCTCTGTTTTTCTTCCTGGATAAACTTGGTGGATTAGTGTATTCACCTGCTATATCTATAACTGGGCAATTACTTTTGTGTTAAGAAAATCATTAATGAACTAGCAGAAAACCTTTGAAAATTTAAATTCAGTTTATTTTTTTATCTATAAAAAAGCCAACAATGTAAATATTATAATAATTTAGGTTTATTAAAGTTTATTGAATATATTTATGCTATTTTTTGTATTATTGACAAATATCGATAAAAACCCCTAGAAAATATCTTAATCAAGCCACTGTATTTGAATACATTTTTTATAATTAACCTTAAGGAAAATTGATGAACATCCGTTGGCGTAATTTCAAATATTTCTGCATTGTGTTATCAGAAAAAAATATGCTCATAAGTTGGTGTCTAACCAACTACTAAACGTATTCGTCATATCACGTATTACATTTATTTTATTCGCCCCCATAATATTAATGTGATAATTTAAATTTTTTTCAAATATTTTATTCAACAATTTACTATGTATTTCTGTTATTAAGCAATAACACCAAAGAGGTTTATGGGGGAAATGCGATGGACGTTTAGCATTATCATACCATTAAACTAATCTAAAATTAAAAAAAGAATACATTTAGGTACATATTTCAATATATTACTATTTTAAACATTTCATTTTATCGATAGGATTTTTTAATTTCCATACTAAAAAACGTCCTTTTGGTGTCAAGATTTGAAGACTTTAAGTATTCCCTATATTTTAAATGCAATTCGGGGTATCTGAAAACTGAAGCAAAGCTTTAAGGTGGAAAGTATTACTCATATCACCCTCCGTAATACGTGTAAATACGCCACAGTGAACACCCGAGTTATTTTTAATAAAATAAGATTCCTATATGTTTAAATATTTCGTGTTGTATCATCTGAATTTTTTTTTGTTTTTAAAATTTTCAGTACTATGACCTATGGTCCGAATCACAACATTAATCGCCCCAGATTTGAATTTCCGTCGTGGTTGAATTTTTTGTCGGCAGGCGATTTATCAAGGGATTGGTTTCCTCACTCCTACTACCTGCATAATGATCGATTCAATCCAAGGCCGATTTATCAATGATTTTTTAATAGCTAAACGGAAAATGACTTAATGTCACCGTCTTATCTTATCCATCTAATGAATTATTTTTACGAACTTTATCTACATGTATTTAATTTATATACTATAAGTTTATTGCTATTTTCATTATTTATCTGCTATAACTATGTTGTCTTCTTTATTATTCACGTTTTAACCATTGACAGTGTAAAATTTAATATCGGTGAAGGTATGAATTCTATAGAAAATATATTTTATGGATATCTGCAAACAGTCGTGTTTTATTTTCACACTTTCAGACCGGGTAAACCTTGTTTTTTTCCTTATAAAGAACTGTTGTACATTGTATTTGGATTAACAAATAATTGTGTATGAATAAGTTTTAATTCGAACCGCGTTTTTGCAGTCGACAATTGAATTTTCAAGCTACCCAGGCTACTTTACCTTAAATTTTTTGAACATGTCGTAACGGTTGCAACTATCAACTAATCATTCGTGTCGTGCTTAGATAAATATGCTTAATTGGTGAACAGAACACAGGGACGTGCAGAGTACGAATACAGAACGCCAAATATGAAGTATTCGAGTTTTTAACATCTAGTAAACGAGTCGAGAGTTTACCATCTAACGCAGATACAAGAGACATTTGTCCCTACATTAATTTATTTATCGTTTTTCTCTTAATCTCTATCGGTGTAATAACCCACCTTAGCATATTGTTTTAATACACGCATATTTATTTAATGTTATTCGTTCACTCGTACTCCGCTTCACCTGTGGTCTACATACACCAACCTCAAGAACAGGGTCACACAGATGATAGTGATAATTGTATTTACTAAATGTTAATATTTTTTAATACAAATTTTATTATGTACCCGTTGCATGGTTAAGTTACTTGGTTCGTGTTAGTTTTTTGAGCGCAGGTTATAGGTTTCATAGACCTGTAAAAATATAACTAGAAAAACTTTAATTATGTATTATTAAAACGATCCGGTTCTCGAGACCGGTTAGTGTAGTAGGGATTAGCCAACCGACTGTTCCTTAAGAGGCTAGGTAAATTTGGTGCACGGAAATTTGTGTACATTTTGAAAGCGGTAAATTGTGTCCAATTTATACAGTTGTTGCATGAAACTTTTGTAAAAAGTTCAGTGTTCCAAAAAGTGTCTTTAGAAAATAAAAATAGAAAAAATTATCATTGCAAAACCCATAGATCGTTTGTTTTACTTAGAATCTAAAAAAAAAGTATTAAATTAGATGTATACATACGTAGATATAGTAATAGTTATAAATAATTGCATTAATATTTGTAAACATATATTACATAAAAATGTAAACGAAACTATATATGAATAAATATATTTATATACAAATATAACAACCCACCAACAGCACCCCATGTAAATAATAATAAGATGTCTATACTTTGGATCACAGAAACGCATAAATTACGAAGTGAGTACGAGTTTAACAACTTGACTGCCATGAGACCCAAATATGGGTCTCGGTATAATTCTCTAAATTGCCACGATATAGTGACTTGTAATTAGTTAAATAATAAAAATTAAGTTTAATGACCAATGGAATATTTTTAAAAAGATTTTATAAAATACAAAAAGTAATACCTGAGTTTTTAGTTTTGATTTATTTTTCAAAATAAAAAAATACCATACGTTTAAATATTTTTTAAAAGAATCTAAATTATTTATTGTATTTGATGTTATAAAAAATTATTTAGTCTGTAGTACTTACCTAAATGTAACAGTTGACTTTTCCGCAGGTGTAATGCATTTTCTAAAATTCGATTGTTTTTCTAAAAATGGTTAGATTTTATGTAAAATATATGCATTTTATGGTAATAAAATGTATTAGGGGACATTCGCATGTACTCAAAAAAATTTAACTGGTTGAACTAAAAGTTTTGGGAAAAGTGTGTGGAATTCTCCAAATTTTTCTCTCTCTACAAAAATATCATTAACCCAAAAATGTTTTTCTTTTTTTTTTGAGTTAATAATAAATATTTTATTAGCGGATTGGTTTCTAACAAGAAAATTTCATCGGCGGCGTCCATGCTGCGTGTCTAACTGCAAGACAATAAATGAGTGTTATTTAACATTATCAACCGAAATCCGGATGAAGTCTGACCATTTTCGTCGGCCGAATTTTTTCTCCGAAGCTGTCCGAAAAATATTCGGCCGATGCCGGGTTTAGTCTGACCGTTACTTTAGTTGTAGTAACCAAATTAATAGTTTACACATATACGCAATTAGAACATCTTTGGTTTTTTATTAGTTATATTAACGTTTGGGTCAAACTAATGTTGGAATAAACGTATTCAGATAATAAATGTAATAACCATAGACTAGGTACTAAGGTATAAGGTCTATGCTTATAAATCAGTGAAAAAAAAAATATTTCTCGATTGCTAATGATATCAATAGAAAGTGGCGACACTGTAAAATCCGATTTTGATGTTAATATAATAAATGATGATATATTCTATTATATATATGGAAAAAAAAAAAATGTTATCTGCAAGACCCAGAAATGGGTCTCGTGGCAAAATTGGCAAGTTTACAAAAACCAACTTGGCAGTCAAGTTGTTAACACCGCGTTTACAACATGTAAGTATTAACTATAGTTATAGTAATAACACTACGTACAATGCAATAAAACATCACGCGCGCTACGAATATAACTGCAATGCATAATAACAGTAATAACATAAACGCGAACGCAACGAATGAAAATGAATATTACACGTGAGTCACTTAAAAGACGAAACTTTCTTTTAGATTCTGAGTGAAGCGTTGAAGTCTCCTGTATATATAAATATTAGATAGATATGTTGGCGCGTGTAATATATCACTATTGTGATTACGCAATTCGCAACGACGACCGGCGACGAGTTCCGTATCGTGTCCAACTTCCTCGTCCCTTAATCGTTTGTGAATTATTATAACTATTAATGTCCGTGTACTGTAATTTTAATTAAATTATGACTTTTGTTTGAAACACTATTCACGTGATGAGAACAAAGTTTTATTGTCAAATATGCTGACGCACACACACTGTACGTTAATTTAGTATACCTTAAGATAAACAATTGATACGAAAATGACGCATGTCTCTAAAATTTAAATTACACAAAATGAAATGAGAAAAAAATATTTTTAGGTATAGACATATTTGAATAATTCATAATATAATGAAATACAATTCGTACAATTTTTAGTATACATATTAACAATACCTAGGTAATATACTTGTATACATACATTTAAAATAAATTACAAAATGCTTCCACACTCGAATGAAATACAACCTAAATCATTGTAAATTTTGGTAGTTATATTTTATAAAAAAAATAGCTTATTCAACATTGTTATTTTTTTATTTTTTTTTTTTTTATAAAGATTTTGTTTGTCTACAAATAATTAAAGCTACAGTCTATACGAGTACAGGAATGTCTATTGAAGTTCCGAAAAACTTCCTTCGGTGTGAACGTCTAATAAATACACGCGTTCATCGCACATGGTGCGATTCTCCGGTAACGACTTACGGACGGGTCCAGACCGCCGCGCCGGTGGCGTGGCGGTGGTCTTTGAGTTCATGTTCATAGAGCAACGACCTTATGAAATGACGGTGTAACATCGACGGCAGATGGTGCGACAAAACCGCCAAAGACCGAAAGAACAGGTTTTCTTTTCCGTATATGGATCTAAACATTCCTCGTTGAGAACGAGTGAGTGCACTGTACGGACAGAGAACAGAGTTCGAGACGGAGAAAGAGAAAGAGACCGATATATGTATATGAATATACATTATACGTGGATATAAAGAGAGAGAAAGAGTGAGAGAGATAGAGTAAGAGAGGGAGAGAGAAAGAAAACCGTCATGAATATTTTAATACACACTACTCGTTCACGCACATACGAATACAACTCGTATGTACACGTATGTATATAATTTTATATTTTTTGTGAGAGAATTTTTACGTGGTAGAACTTAATCACGCATGTAAATAAAGCCATTGCGTACATCTCTAATTATCGTAAGTATTCGGTAATCCAATTTTGATTTCCTCATAATTTTCAGTAGACCAAAATACACTGGTTTCGAAAAATAAATGATTATTAGCAATCGTAGGAGACAAAATAATGTATTCTATAATTTGTATCAATACGAATATACCAAATAATCATTTTATTATAATGAAGATAAAACTTCAAAAAAAATCTTGATGAAAATAGTGAAAATTTGATGTTTTGCATAAGTGTACATACATTTTACGTCCTACATTTTTCCAAACACCGTGTTACAAAGTAGCGGTGTTGATTTCGTTTTTTTAATTATAGGATAAAATTGAATTTTTCATATTTGGGTTCAAATAACTAAAAAAAAATAAAAATATTTATACATTTTTATTGTAGCACAGGCTTGCAATACGATATAATTAAAAAAAAAGTTTTAAAAAAAGAATCAATATATTTTAAATGCCTTCTTTAATAAATTCTGATATGGTATTAATAACTTTTCTTGGTTATTTTAATTATTTATCCAGATTGGTTCAACAATTTTTTTCATAAAATTTAACTAAACATTTAACTGCACTTAACGTTTTCCGAAAATTTCATCAAAGAACGTAATATACTGGAAATAGTAGGCATGCATATGGTACTTTGAGGATTAATTTTCTCAATTCTCAATTGTTTTTCCAAGTGTGAAAAAAAAATGCTGAAACCCAAGTATCTAAAAAACGGTAAAATTTACAGTAAACGACAATATTACTTAATCAAATTTGGTTATTATATAACTCGGATAGTGATGTTGTTATAAGCTTTAAATTTTCACTACATTATACAGTAGATTCTCGTTATGTCGAATCTCACGGGGAATAAGAAAGAGTTCGAGGTATCGAAAACTTCGAGTTATCAAGTTTTATTAAAAACGCTACTAAGTGTAATGGCAGTTTCGAGGGAAATTTAATGTAGTTCCGTATAACGAAAAATTCGAGACAGCGACGTTCGACATAACAAGTATCAACTGTATTAATGCATAATGTTACATATTTTATAAAAGTTTCGAAAACTTGAGTACTTTTGGACTAAAATTATAGCTGAAAATACCTTATTTTTTAAGTTTATATCTTATAAAATGTTTAATATGTAACAAAAAAAATCTGAAAATTTTAAAAGATCATATTCGTCCACTTAACAAAGAATACTGAAAAAATATCGTACATTCGTGAATCAGGATTTTTTTTTTTTTGTAAACGTTTACGTAAAGTATTACGCGATTTTTACGGAATCGACTATTTTTACATCCATTTTCGACTTTAAACAAATGTACAAATTTCTTAGACCATACAATAGTTATGAAACGTTGGATATAGAATAAACAACATGAGATGAAACGTTAGTTTAGAATTTTTTGTAAAAAAAAAAAATTCTAAAATACATTATCCAGAAAAAAACAATTTGTAACGGGTGGAAAAAAAATAACCTACAGAAAATTACATTGAAAATGGTTTGATATATGAACGGCATATTTTACTTTGCAACTTTACTTAGAATCGTTAAACTAGAGACATTATTTATCTTTTCTTTAAAATTGAATAAATCTATCTCCATTAAGTGTTACTTTATGTGTGAAAGTTCATTGATGTAATAGCAATGAGTTTTTTAAATATAATTTTTTTCTATTTTTGCTTTTCATTTTAGACGGTGGTTTTATGTAAAAAATCTAACAGACAAGCCAAGTAATATCCATTTGTTGCAAAACAGGATGCAGCGAGAGCTACTTAAAATTTACTAACTGCACTCTTAGTTTAAGGTTTGTATTTGAACAATTAGTTGTTCTCTTCAAACAGTGACTTACCTAAGAAGAGATAGGTGATATGGCCATGTAGGCGATATATCACCCCATAGAAATATTTCTCGCAGTCAATAATTGTTTTACTTTACACTTTTAAATTACGCTATTAGCATTTAGTTATTTTCACTGACTTTAATATATTATTAATTAATAAAACTGGTTTAAATTTAAATTTAGCTACCTATGATAATTTGCCTTATATTAATAATTTTTTTATAAAAACATTGATGATGATTAATGTATAACATACTTTTTATAAATTTTTAACACCTTGCCCTGTTTTTCTTCCTGACTAAACTTGGTGGATTAGTGTATTCACCTGCTATATCTATAACTAGGCCAATTATTTTTATGTTAAGAATATAATCAATGAACTAGCCGGAAAACCTGTGAAAATTGACATTTAGTTTATTTATTTACCTATAAAACAGCCAACAGTATAAATATTCTAATAATTGAGTTTTATTATTGTTGATTGAAAATATAGTAATGTTATGCTTTATATTGTGGACAAATATCGATATAAACCCCCAGAAAAATATCTTAATCAAGCCACTGTATTTTAATACATTAATAACCTTAAGGAAAATTGATGAACATCCGTTCACGTAATTCCAAATATTCTGCATTGTGTTATCAGAAACAAATCTAGAAAACCGATATACTTCAATTAAACAATTCTGTGCAAAGCTTCGATGCAAAATATATTGTTTATATATTTTACCATTTTAAGTCTAATAATTATTTGTGTTTTTTTTTTTTTTTTTTTTTTATGAAAATCTCGTAAATAATTTCTTTTTGAATGTGGAAGAAATGTTCTAAACATATTTTGCAATCAACAATCCAAGTTATATAATGATCGGATAGATAAATTATATTTTATGTATGTAGAAACAGTCGATTCCATAAAAATTGTATGCGAATATAGTAAACCACTTAAAAAAAAAAAATTCTGAGTCCTAAAAATATTTTTCCAGTATCTTCAGAGGAGAGTATGCATAAGATGATATCAAATTATTTAGCTTTAATATAAAACATAAAATTTCTTCTTAGAAATAAACTTTAAAACAACAATGTTATTTTCAAAGTTCTATTTTGAACTCAAAAATTGACAACATTTTTTAAAAACTGTTATTCATTATGTGTTGTTGATATATGGTGAAAACTTCGAGTTTCTAGCAACATTTTTTTAGAAATAATGACTTAATAACTAAAATTGATTCAGAAAAAGTCTTGTTTACCAACAAATTGTGCCGTTTTTACTCGATTTTTTGATTTCTTTACATAGCTTCACTCAAAACCTAAAATGTGTTAAAAACGAATACCTTGTTTTATATTGGTTGTAAATGAACGTAAAGATACACTCAAACATACACGATAAATGAATCGTAGCATTGTTTTATCGCAGTATTTTATTTTCTTTCCCCGCATAAATCATTAAAATATTTCAGATAACGTTTTTTTATGACTGGGTACAATATAGATGAACGTTTTTGTTATTTTTTATTTGTCATTTCAAGTCTAGACAATACCCATTAGACTGTCCTGTGTCCATTAGTACTTAAGATAATAATGAATGATAAGTATCAAAAGAATTTACATCAAAATATTTCTACGATCGATTAAATTGTCCATAAAACATGTGTGTGTGTGTGTGTGTGTGTGTGTGTGTGTGTGTGTGTGTGTCTGTGTGTGTGTGTGTGTGTGTGTGTGTGTGTGTGTGTGTGTGTGTGTGTGTGTGTGTGTGTGTGTGTGTGTGTGTGTGTGTGTGTATGCTCGACTTAATGAATTTAGTGATTTCTAATTATGCAAATGTATGTACAGATCGTTTCATAATTTTAAAAATAAAAATATTACCAAACAAGTAGTTTTGGAAAAATATTTGATGTACGCGGAGTAGTAGCGAAACATTTTGCATTGAATTTTCCTTTCAACTTTCTTAAACTTTAAACACCCATATATCTACTGAACTGTAATTCAAGTAAAACAAATGTAAAAATAAACGTAAATGTAAATAAAAACTTTGAAATTTATGCACTTTATCTATGGACATTCCGCTATTGGATATTAGACTTAATACCGTAAATCTCGGCGGAACTCTCTGTAGTAAAAAATGCATTTATTAATTATACATTATAACGGTTTGTAATCAAATTCAAAATAATATAAAACATAATTATTTTATAAGTGATTCAATTACTGGCCTTTTTTTTATCAACCTCACTCAAATCTTTGAAGTTGTCAATTAGATTTTTTGCTACTTCTTGCCAACTTTTTAGACGAATATCTCTATCTTTGTATTCTTCATCACCAGCGTGCCACAAATTTGTTCGGGACTCCACTTCAATAATGAGAAGTTGGGTATCAATATTGAACTGTGACATAGTTACTTTTTATTCAAACTTTTTTAAGTTTTCAAATTGACACCACACTTTTTGAAAATAAAATACGCAGCATACGATACGCGATGATGTGAAACGTTCTATTACTAGTTATGTATTCCCATACGAATATTCCCATATAAATATGCGCGTACCAAACGCGCGGCTATGAAACGGGCCTTACTCATCCGTACGGATCAAGTGCCACGTTCGTAGTATTATTAGTATTAATAAAACAAATACAAAAACCCCTCGTCTCAGTACAATCGGCACATAGTCTCCTGGTATCCAGTGGCGCTTGAAAGGGTGTTTTCGGTGCATGAATAATGGTAATATACGTAATATAACGGTAATATACGGTAATAATGGTAATATACGAAATACTAACCCTTGGAGATTTCTCTTCCAACCGGGTGGAAAAAAATCGTGTTAAGATATCTAGAATTATTTATGATGTAAAACGTACCTACTAAGGTATTTATTTATACATACACACACACACACACACAGACACACACACACACACACACACACACACACACACACACACACACACAGAAGGGTGGCTCGGCAACATCATATGATCTACAGGCAACGAAACAAGGTTATTTTTCCGATTCAATATAATCTTGACAGTAAATGAATCGACTGAAAATCTTTAGTTAACAAAATTAACAACAATCGTTCACTTAATATGAATGACTATTTACGATTGAGATTGATTATTCTTTATTCATGATCAACTAATGTTATAATTACTATTACAATTAAAGCGTACAATTTTTAAATTATTTGAAACGGTTACACGGTAACTCGTCCGTACGAATCAAGTGCTACGTTCGTAGTATTAATAAAACAAATAAAAAACCACTCATCTCAGCGCTGAGGCAACCCTAACGGCATATAGTTTCCTGGTACTCAGTGGCGCTTGAAAGGGTGTTTTTGGTGCACGGTTACATGAATAACGGTAATATACGTAATAACCCTTCGAGATCTCTCTCATACCCGAAACGATAATTTCAGTACGATGTATTTACACAGCAGGAGTCTACCGGGTGGAAAAATTCGTGTTAAGATGTCTAGAATAATTTATGACATAAGACGTACCCTCCTAGTTATTTATTGATACACACACACACACACACACACACACACACACACACACACACACACACACACACACACACAAACACACACGCTCAAGCATGAACGCAGGCACGCACACACTCACACAACATCGGTAAAACTATAAACCTGTGTAGGCTATTAATTTGTTTTGGGGCGTAAAGAAGGGTGGTTTGGCAACATTATACGACCTAAAGGCAACTAAACAGGGTACTTTTTCCAATTAAATATAAACTTGACATTTAATGAATCGATTAAAAATCTTTAGAAACCTAAGTTCGGAACAATCGTTCACTTATTAATGATTATTTACGATAATATATTTTATCGTTGGATTGAAATCTATCTAATACAACAGAAAAATTAACAAATCAGATAATATTCGTAATAATACTACAATGACTCAATTTCACTTTTATAATATCAAAATATTGATTCTAAATATAACCTAGGAAAGTATACTTCTTGTTTCTAACGATTTTTTTTTCGTCAATTATTTAAGTGATTACTTATCGGTGTGAGTAAAAACAATGTTACATCAAGACCAAAATGTCATTTTAGTTACGAAATAATTACTTGGATTTTCTAGAAGAACAGTCACATTACAATCATCTAATTTTGTAATTATATGTACATTGTGAATATACGTCCTAATATCTAACTTTTGTCTTCTTTCAATATTTTCGAGGTATAAAAATCTTTGTACCAATTTAAAAATTAAAAATTAACAATAAAAAAGACAAACAATAACTTTTGAATTCCGAGTCTAATTTTGCATTTTTAGAGACGAAACTCTTTCCCTTCCTCTCGATCGACATCTGTGTTAATTTTCGGTACGATTTTAAATGTCCCGTTTAAAAAAAAAAAAATCTGGGATCTCTACTGTATGTCCATTATCCGGAATCGGCCGTATCCATATATTACGTTTATCGAGTTAGTTTAGCTCGTGTACATAGGCCCGTCGTAAGATATTTTCCGTCCTTACGCAATCATTTTAATACTGCACTTAAATACTAAATCAACTAGGACCAACTAGGTACACGAATAATACTGATAAGTGATATTAATAAATGTGTATCAATGTCGAAAACAGCCGTCATTGGATATGGTCATACGAGCTACAAGTAACAACCTACGTGTAACAACTGGATTGAACGATGCACACGAACGCGCGGTGACGCAGCGACACCGCGCGTGAACTTGCGGGCGATCGTGTACCGCAATTCCCCGACGAAACGCCGCGGCACCGCACTTTTTAATACGCGAACACGGTACTGATGAATGTTGGCGAAATACTGGAGAGCGGTTTCTAGTACAAAAAACGCTCACGTGTGCATATACGGCCGCGGTACCGCAGCGGCATCGCAGCGGCACCGCGCGTTTAAAAACCGCACGTGTGCATCAGGCCAAAAAGTGCGGTGCCGCGGCGTTTCGTCGGGGAATTGCGGTACACGATCGCCCGCAAGTTCACGCGCGGTGTCGCTGCGTCACCGCGCGTTCGTGTGCATCGTTCAATCCAGTTGTGAGTAAACGCAAACGCAAACGCGGTACCGCAGCGGCACCGCGCGTTTAAAAACCGCACGTGTGCATCAGGCCTAATATAGCTATATTACACTATACAGGACACGTTATAGTCATTAATAAAGTAAATGCATATTTAATTGTGTGTGTGTGTGTGTGTGTGTGTGTGTGTGTGTGTGTGTGTGTGTGTGTGTGTGTGTGTGTGTGTGTGTGTGTGTGTGTGTGTGTGTGTGTGTGTGTGTGTGTGTGTGTGTGTGACGTAAATTTGTTTGACTGTTCACCAAGGGTGACTTTGGCCATATTTTTTCATTGTCATTTCGCATTTTTAAATTTAAATAATTTTTGATATACGATGATGTCTAAAAAACATTGATAATTTTTTGATAATAATCACAAAAACTTGCAAAATACGAGAATACGAGTTATAGGTATTTTAATATTATATTATCTTGAAAAACTTTTTTTTAATCTTATAATATTGTTTTATTAAGTAACTTGGATAACATCAAATTTTAATTTATTTTGTTACGTAACATTTGATTAGCGATTGATCATAGGGAAGTCTACTATAGTTTTGTTTTAAGTGTTTTAAGTTGATGTGATTTTATGAATTGTGATTATAGCAACTTACTGTCATCTGTTGGTCAATTTCTATCGTTAGAAGTGATAAAAAATCGCCTCGGTACGTCGAGTCGTTTCCGTAAGCGTGCGCAGAATTTTTTTGTGATGCGGGATGAATATAACCTTATAACCTCGTGAATTAGTAAGATATAGCTAGGTATGTACCTAATCGAAATAGATAACAGTAGGAAACAAAACTAATTATTTCATCCAATAATTAATTATTTTACGTATAAGAAAAATTATGCATAGGTATCTACTTATTTTAATATGGCCCATTATTTATCTACCTACTTGAGATATTTAAGTATTCATAAATTATTTTTTCTTTGGGTTATAGAATTGAATTGTAAAAAATATGAGTGTTCCACAGTGGAACTGCCACTTCTAACATAAGGACCTCAAACTACATTATAGGTACCTTAGTGTAAAAAATAAAACACTTTTAATATAATCATTTATCTTTTAATTGATAGAAGAAATATTTTAACATTTTATTAGGATTCTTATTTTATACATACCTATCGAGGAACATTATCAATTTTTAGGCTAAAGTGCACTTTACCACGCCCTTCACGAATTTCGATTTTTTTTTTAAAAAAAAAAGACGCGTTTATTAACGCTGATTTCGGAACTGTTTTAATTTTTTTGCGGAAACCATTATTTTGGAAGTTATAGCCTTCCAAAGTTTGCGATTTTATGTTTATACGCATGCGCGCCACACTACTTCTGCGCGTATAATTATAATATGCGGAGCGCGTACGATTTAATGCATTTACGCGCATGCATGCGCCAAACGCTGTATACTTTGCTTTCTTACGTTTTCGTATTGGATTGTCGCATATTATTAATTATATTATTATTTTATTTTGTTATTATTAAGATTCCTATTAAGATAGACTTTCAAAAGGTAATGGAACTGAGGCATAAATGCAGTTTTGCTCCCAAACGTTTTTTGGGAATTTTTTTTTCAAAATGTTTATTTTTACATGCTTAATTTGGTGGTGCTTTCTAAAAAAGTCGGTCAAACTTCTTTTGGAAGTTATGGGCAAAAAAGTTAAAAAAGATCGATTTTCCCAAAACACGTGTTTTTTACTTTAAAATACCAAAAATTGACATTTTTTAATTTTTTTTTTTTTAATGTGAGTTTTTTCATGCTCAATAATTTCACTATATTTCCACATTTCCCCCATCGAGGAGAATTTGTTTTTGTGTTTAAAACTCGGGGGGAGTATACTACGATGTCCCCACGTTGCATAACAAGTCGATTATCAAGCCAAAATGTCCCCACGTTGCACAGCAAGTCGAGGGTTGATATCGATTTGAATGCCGAGCGCGAAGCGCTCGGGGCGCGACACGAGCTTGCGGAGCAAGTGAGGGGAGTTTTGCGAAGTGAGCAAAGCGAACGTAGCTGCGGAGCGAAGCGACGCTCAATGTCAAAATAGCGCAAACAATCTATAAAAAATGGATTTTTCTTTTTAATAATTATTATACGCGCTCCGCATATAATTAAACGCGCGGAAGTAATGTGGCGCGAATGCGTATAAACAAAAAATCGCAAACTTTGGAAGGCTATAACTTCCAAAATAATGGTTTCCGCAAAAAAATCAAAACAGTTCCGAAATCAACGTTAATAAACACGTCTTTAAAAAAAAAAAAATCGAAATTCGTGAGGAGCGTGGTAAAGTGCATTTGTTCCAATTTTTATGTTATATCACTGATTCAAAATATATGAAATTCAAATATATAATGAAAAATATGTATATATCACCATAAATACATTGACAATTCTAAACTGATTATCTGTGGCTCAATAAGCACCGTGACATTTCAACCGAATAGTTCGTGTAAACATTGATGATTTTTTAAATTCCTCAATTAGTTATCAATAAAATGTTGATAAAAGTAACTATCAATTCCTGTTTTTAATGAATTAAAAATACATTTTTCATACCGAACTGTTTAATCTCTATTTAATTATTGATCATAAGAATCGCCAAAAATATGTATATATTAATAAAAATACATCGTTTAGTAATGACTAATGACTCATTATATATAATGATTTATAAAGCACCTTGACATTTGAAACCTAATGAGTTTCGTGTAAACAAAAATGTTTCATTAATTACGTCAATTAGTTATCAGCACATTTTTTTACTGACATTAAAATTCATTCGTAAAGTAAACGCATATTAAATTAAATGGACAATTTGGACTCATTAAATTCAAATTTTCGGTAATTTGAGTTGGGATTCTTATTCTTGTAATTGTGTGAGTGTGTTTCTCGGTACATCTAAATATTTTATTACCAACATATTATATTAATGGAAATTCCTAATCTTGTACTTAACGTACCCGATTTTTATAAACAGTGTCCAGCACACTGTATTGTGAGTATGTTAAAGTCCATGAAAACATATATCACAAAGGTGTAATCTTAACAAAAAAGAGGAATTTTCAATAAAGAATTATAGTGATATCCTAGATATTAACACATAATATAAGCTCATAAGGACTGTGCCTTGCGTGTGTGTTTGTAGGTGCGTGTGTGTTTGACATAATATAAAATTTGTTCGAGTGTTCACCAATGGCGACTTTGGCCATTTTTTTTCATGGTCATTTTGAATTTTAAAATTTATATGATTATTGATATACTATAATATCTAAAAAAATTGATAATTTTTTGATAATTATCACAAAAACTTGCAAAATATGAGTAATATATTAATATAGTATTATCTTGAAAAACTTTTTTTTAACATTATGATATTGTTTTATTATGTAAGTTAGATAACATCAAATTTTAATTTATTTTATTACTTACATTTTGTTAGAAATTTATCATAAAAAAATGTACTAAAGTTTTGTTTTAAGTATTGGTGTGATTTTATAAATTGCGATTATAGTTTAACAACTTATTGTCGTATGTTGGTCAATTTCTTTCGTTTGAAGTGATAAAAAGAAATCTCCTTAGAACGTCTATTGCCGTAAGCATGCGCAGAATTTTTTACAGTGTGTGAAGAGTATAACTTTTTAACCTTACAACCTCGTGAATCAGTAAGATATATGTAGGTATGTACTTAGCCAAAATAGATAACAATAGGAAACAAAAAGAATTATTTCATTCAAAAATTAATTATTTTACGTATTAGAAAATTATTCATAAGTATCTACTTATTTTAATATGGCCCATGATTTATCTACCTACTTAAGATATTTATGTATTCATAAATTATTTTTTCTTTGGATAATGGTCATTTTTTCCATACAGTGAAATATTAAATTTTTTAATAGTTTTGAAGTAACTATTTCAAATTAAAAATGTAAAAGTCATAAATAACTAATACGTAAGGGGTGTACCTTTCAAAATCATTACAAGTGTGTGTTATATTAAACGCCATGAAATTGTTTCATATTACAACAAGTAAGTTTAAATATAGGAAACTTATTTCTACTATGGCTGCGATGTGAGCACTGAGCAGTTTAATTACGTTAAATTATTTCGTTAATTTTTCAAATAATAAAGGTCCATATTTTATAATAGTTCAATGGTTCAAATATGCTGTATTTTATAAACTATCCATAATGTATATGCTTAAAAATGCTATCGTTAACCAGAACCGTGAAACGTCAATAATACGTATCTAAAATCGTCAAGTAAATATTCGTATTCGCCAGTCGATGTCGGAATGTTATAAATTGTCAATATTTAACAATTGATGAATGCCGGAATGCACAGGCAATTCTTAGTTCACATCGGTCTAAACTCTGGACTTTGTACATTCAAAGTAACATATTATATAGCAGGGGTGGCCAAATTGTGGTTTGCGTCTTTTCGTAAAACGCAAATCATTTTTATTAATACATGTTTTTTCAACAGTTATAAAAAAATAAGGACCTAACTCCACACCATTGGTATTATTCGCTTTTTGATTTAAAGAGCTATTAATGAATTACGTTTACGATTAGTGAACGATGCGTGTAGTACGGTTATATTCAAATTTCAAATCAATAATAAATCCTTGTTTCCGAAAATGATAAAATGTTTTCAAAACTTTCGTTAAGTTAATATTATATTTCTATTTTTTACTAGTTCAAAAAAATGGATTTTTTAAAAATCTCGTATACAGCAATTTTACTATTTTTGCTCAATTTGTAATTTGTTTATCCATACGCTTGGAAATACTATATTATATTGAGAAATACAGTGTATCTAAAGAAGCAGTAAAATTCAATTACCGATCTTTAGAATTGCTAGATGAAACTTATGGAAAATTATTTCTACGCAAAAAGTGGTGACATACATACAAAAAGAAACACACCACTGAAAGACCAATAATTTCTTCGTGTCACTCAGAATCCAAAAAAATATTCCCATTTTATGAAGTTTGATATTTATTAAATTACGTTACATAAAAAAAAAATATATATTGTTTTAAATTTACTGAACATAAGGAGTTCAATCAATAAATTAACTTGATCAGTCATGAAAAATTCAATTATTGGTTTTACGCTATTTTACTGTTTAGTTTCATAAAATAACTCTTTGAAATACATTTAAATTTTCAAAACGTATTATTATTCCATTAAAGGATGCCATATAATAAAATCGTAGAGACAAATTATTTTAACATTAAAATCGATTCTCCCGACTTCAAGGTATGCGAGACAGTCGTTAGATAGTTTACACCTCCCCTCCCAATCTATGAGTGCTTCTATAAAAACGGCGTACATTATATGTCTGCAACCAGTCGAGTCTAAACACTAAACTGAGAGCCGCAATCGAGTCGTCCATCTACGAACACAGGATTTATAAGTAAGTATATTCACTGAGATTTTTTCATATTATGTCTTTACTTTTATGTGTTCTTATTTAAACCTAACCTAAAAAAAAAATCTTATTTCTTATATCTGTACAAAAAGTAAAACGATTTAACAAAATTTAATTTCCATTAAAGTTAATAGCAATATTACATGAATTTCAAAATAAAAATTAACTAGTTTATTACTTATATTTAAGCCCTTAATCATCAATAATCTTTAATTAATTTTTTTAAAACAGCTCTCTGTTTCTGAACTTATGCATTTTTAAATAAATATTTTATATATTATATAGATAAATTATTTAATAAATGATAGAACTTAGAAATTAATTATTAAAAACGTGTTCATAAAAACTATAAAATCATTAAATTTTAATGATACAAAAAGATTATTAAATACATTTAAACTTGT
Source organism: Therioaphis trifolii (assembly GCA_027580255.1). Taxonomy (NCBI): domain Eukaryota; kingdom Metazoa; phylum Arthropoda; class Insecta; order Hemiptera; family Aphididae; genus Therioaphis; species Therioaphis trifolii. The sequence continues at coordinate 37,938,774 of CM050405.1, forward strand.
TTTATGGTTAAAAATTTTGAGTGCATCATCTTCAAATTAAATTTACTAAAGTGTTGTATTTAAAAATGACGATTGAACATTTTTCACAATTTTAATAAATAATTGTTATTCATGCTAATAATAAAGCCAAAAGTCGGCTAAAACGCCTACAAAAATTTAGATTTTATCGTTGTTGTGTATTATTTATAGGCAGTTCAACAATATCTGCATGAAACTGACAAACAGCCATTTATCATCATGATGTAAGTATTTTCAATACAAATTATTTCTCATTTATTTTATACAATCAATTCAACCATCGGTACCTTTTAAATCTAAATGAAAATAACTCGCTTCGCTATTGTTTTAAGGAAATTTGTAAATAGTTTTTTATTGCAAAAGTTGTTAATATTACCTAATACCTATCATTTAAAAAAAAATATATAGTATTCCAAAAATCTGACATTTGAAATAACTTATGCTTTATTCGATATTTTTTTTTCAGTTATGCATCTCAAAATGTTGTAGGTACTTATTTTATATTTACATTGAGGAAATCAAAATAGCTATTTTAATGATATGATTTTTAAAAAAGTTTTCGTTGTTTTAAATTCTTGTGGTAATCCAACAATTAATTTTTTTAAATCTGAATCAACTAATTTGAATTAATCATAATTTTCAAACGTCTTAAAAAACGTAATAAATTAATGACGTAATTTTAAATAGGTATTTTACGACAAAACATTTTTCTGGACATCTGGTTACAAAACAGCAATTTTGATTATTTTTAAACTATGCAATAAAATTAAAAATTTTCAAATTTGTGTTCTGTGAAAAAAAAGTATTTCATACATTTTTATTGTAGTACAGACGTGCAATACTATTATATTAATTGTTAAAAAAAGTTTAAAATAATGAACAGAAGACAAGTAATTATATCGGAGTTCTTTCTTGATGTATAATTTATTCATTATAATTTATAATCAACGATATAGGTCAATAGGTATTATTTTATGAAAGTATATATGCAGTAGAACCCCATAAATTAATCTAATTATAACTTAAGGTTATACTAATCGATGAAAATCCGAATTAACCTATGAAATGAGCAAAGTACATGTTTAAAAAAAACTGATAGGTAAAAAACGATTATTATAGACTTAATTAATACAAAGGTTACTTTTAGAACACAAAAGTTAAATAATCAAAACAAAATTGACTCAATTACTATTTTTTTTCAATTTTAACGTTTACGTAATTTTAGACTACAGCACAAAGTACCATCGTAAAATATTTATTCCGTTTTTATTTCTGATAACGCTAATAACATTAATAATATTACCAGTGGTGTAATGGTATATTTGTTTTCTCTGCGAATATTTTCGGCGGATCCACAACGTAAATGTCAATTGATTGTCATTTTTTATCTAACAAAACTATTGGTTGATGACATCAGTTACAAAAAATCCTTGATATTTTGTTTGTTCCAACCTCCAAAAGTGAATCAAAGTAGTTAAAATAGATTTTTTGATAAATTCAGGTTATGGTATTTATAACTTTTCTTGGTAACTTTAATTATTTTTTTAAATTGGTTTTACAATTTTCTTTCACATGATTTAACTTCACACTTTGCAACACTTAACTTTTCCAAAAGTTTCATCAAGCAACTTAAATAATAGTATGTACGTATATAGCACATTGAGAATTAATTATCTCTTTTCTTTATTGTTTTCCAAGCGTAAGGAAAAAATGCCGAAAACCCGAGTAAAAACAGTAAAATTAGCCGTAAACGACAGTATTACTCTTTCAAATTTAGTTATTTAGTCATAGCTCGAAAATTGATGTTGCTATAAACTAGACATTTTTACCATATTGTATTAATGCACATTGTTACATATTTTTTGAAGTTTCGAAAAACAGTGGTTTCTTTTAATATTTCATTTAATTTAATAAAATCCTTTTATTAAAGAGCCCACAAAAAAAAAAAATGCATTACCAGTGATAGAACTAAAAATGTAATTTATTTCATATAATTTTATCGATAAAAAAACACATAAATACAAGTAGATTCGCGATGGGAAAGATTCCTGATATTTCTTACCGTCACTGGGTTTTACAGAATACCAAATCATTACAGTACACATGTAGGTCGTGCATGTGACATGCAAAATTGCAATCATTTAAACAAATTTTAATTTCACTAATTACTATCGAGATTTATATAACTATCTAAAGGTAAAATAACAACCGTGGTTTACATAACGGAACTAACGTAGACTTGGTAATCGTAACGTGCTTCAAAAACGCAAAACGTCCAAAAAACTTATTGATGTAATTCGTATTCAACGCATAGGTTTATAGTCGAAACGCATGACCAACATATTTTTATAGTTGTATATATTTCAGGTGGAAAGTGGTTGTAACATTCATCGTTGTCATTCACTTGGTCATTAGTCTCCCGGTGGAACAAGAGAGTAAGACAATTTAATTTCAATTTACGTCGAGTTATCGAAAAATGTCTTATAAAACCATAAATTCATATTAAAATGACACAAATATCAATATTAACACAAGTATTCCCTCCTTTCTTACTTACAATATGTGTAAGTATGGCTTGATGGTAACTTTAATACAATAAAACACAATTTCTTTATAACAATCTCTAATATGGTACCTATTTAAATATTTAATAATTTAAATTAAAAAAGATGAGATTCATAAAAATTAGTTTTATAATATTAGCAAATAGTGAAATAGGTAAAAGGAAATTTCCTTGGATCGTCATTCATGTTTGTTCAGAAGTTTAAAAATTTACTTTGTACTTGTATTATTTTAGAGTGTCATGGAAAAAGGAAATTTTGTGAAGGGGAATTAAACCGTTTTCTCTGCCATCTTTGCGGAAACAAAGAATATGACGTCTGTCCCACCGCAGGTGAGTTAACAATATCTAAGCAGTCATATCTATACATAATCGTACCTACACATTAACACGTGTCATTGTCGTCTGTTTAGTATTTATAACTAACACCTATGACATCGATTCGCACGGTTGTCTTAAGTTGTACCTATGACGCTTTACAATTTTTATCATATCGAAACGAATTAAAAGTTGCAATATTTAATGTTTAAATATTTTAACTCGATACCTCGCTTATTTTTTTCTACGTTCTATAGGTAAAATAATCCGTAAATTTAAACCATGATGTAATATATCGATTGTAAACCAAAAAAAAAAATATGATATATGTGTTTATATAATATGTGCGAGAAAAAGTCTTAATTCTGTCTTTAAGTCAAAAAAATTGATATCGCTACACTCGAAATAAATAACGAACTTATATTCAATTTTCAATATATTAATACATATTCTCATTCCTTATTTATTCCATACTTTTACATTTTAAGCTGATTAAAAATTACTTTCATAATAATTTCACAATTTTAAATGTTATCAATGACTACATTCTAGTTATCTTCAAATCAGAAAAATATCATTTCACTGATAAATTGTAGATAAACATTTTTTAAATTAAATCATAAAATACCATTATAATTAAAACTGTATGCAATACCTATATTAAAAATTTCTGATAATCATAAAACACGTTTTAATGTTGCTAAACATTTTAATAGCATGATTTTTTTTCATCAAGTTTATGCTAAAACGAGAAATTGAAAAAAGTGAATATATGCCCAGTTGCCTATTGCAATTGTATAAAATACAACATAAGTTAGTATTTATAAATGTATAAAAAAATAATCGATAATAATATATTTTATCGATTGATTAAAACTATCTAATATATTAGAAAAATTAACGAAACAGAAAAATATTTGTAATAAAACTAAAATCACTAAATTTCAAACTCCATCAACTTAGACAACTTATAAAGTCGAAAAATTTACCTCTGCACACTAAAATTCTCATATACAAACAACTAATACGTACAATAATGAGTAACGGTATATAATTCTACGAAACGGCGAAAACGTCTAACATTAAAATTCTTTAGTCTTTCCAATCTATAGGTCTTCCATTCGTCTCATTTTTTACACACCATTGTTTGCAGGTCATTGTACGTTGCATCAAGATGTACAAACACCAACAAATTTTTCCTAGCTCATGTGTATACGAAATTACACAGTGACACCCATAATCACATGAATCTTCTCATATCCAAACTTTCGTCTATTTCTTTTCCTAATATATCCCTCTTCGACGCTTTAAGAAGAAATGGTCTAGAGATATACTCAATTAAAATAAATTAATAATAAAATAATATATAATAAAATCAAAAGCTAAATTTAACACAAAAAATAAGCATTACGAATATTAAATAAATATTCATTAACATCCAGCTAACTTTGTGTCACTTGACATCCCATTCGATCACGTAGTCCATAATTTTAAACAAATATAACATTTCTAGTTATTGTACACACTTATACAGATTGAAAATATTGATTTTGAAATAAAAATAACTAAATAACTAATAAAATAAAATCGAATCTTAGAGTATAGTAAATAGTTAGTTTAGCTAAAAATTACTACCAGTTTCAATTTAAAAAATAATCATCAGATAACACAAGGGGCTGGTCATTATACAAACAGAAATTTTTACAATTCGGCATATTTTTATATTAATTTATGCATTTAAAAATGGTTTTTTGAAACCGAAACCGGTTATAAATAAAAACCGAAAATCATTAAAATATTTAAATGTAAACATCTGTATTGGTTCTACTACGATAGATTGTTGTTATTAAAATATGCAATACGTTTATTGATAATTTTGTCCTGTGTGAATGAATAGTGAATACAAAATAAAAACATTTTCATTTTCTATCAACTTTACCCAATTCAGTCTTTCATATGTTATTATACCATTATAAACGTTCAGTGTAAAAGTGCATAGTTAAAATAGCTGTGATTTGAGATAATTAATTATGTAAATATAATTTTTTTTTATTTTTGCTTTTCATTTTAGACGATCCTTCAATGCCCAAAATCCTTGAGGTAAGTGACGCAAAATCCAATTGTTGCAAAATAGGATGCAGCGCGAGCTACTTGAAATATGTTTACTGCACTCTTATAAGTTTACCGTAAGTATTTTAACAATTACTTGTTCTTTTCAAACAGTGGCTTACCTAAGATTAGAGGGGTGATGCGGCCATTTAGGCGATATATCACCCCTTAGGAATATTTACTGTAGTTAATAATAGTTATACTTTACACTTTATAAATACGTTATTAGCATTTTGTTATTTTCACTGATTTCAATAGTTTATTAATTAATAAAACTATTTTAAATTTTAATTTAGCTACCTATGTTAATTGGCCTAATATTAATTAATTTTTTAGAAAAACATTGATGATGATTAATGTACAGTATACTTTTTATCAGTTTTTAACTCCTTGCCCTGTTTTTCTTTCTGGCCAAACTTGGTTGATTAGTGTATTCATCTGCTATATCTATCAGTGGGCCGATTATTTTTATGTTAAGAAAGTCATTAATGACCTAGCCGATAAACCTGTGAAACTTGACATTTAGTTTATTTATTTTTCTTTAAAAAAGCCAACAATATAAATATTATAATAATTTAGGTTTATTAAAGTTTATTGAATATATTTATGCTATTTTTTGTATTATTGACAAATATCGATAAAAACCCTTAGAAAAATATCTTAATCAAGCCACTGTGTTTTAATACATAATTAACCTTAAGGAAAATTGATGAACATCCGTAGGCGTAATTCCAAATATTTCTGTATTGTGTTATCAGAAAAAAATCTGCCCATCAGTTGGTGTCTAACCAACTACTAACTGTATTCGATATATCACGTATTACATTTATTTTATTCGCCCCCGTAATATGAATGTGATAATTTCAATTTTTTTCAAATATTTTATTCAACAATTTACTATGTATTTCTGTTTTCAAGAAATAATACCAACAGGGTTAATGTGAAAACGCGATGGACGTTATCATACTATTAAACTAATCTAAAATTTAAAATAAATACATTTGAGTACATATTTGAATATATTTTTATTTTAAACATTTCATTTCGTTATCGATAGGTTCTTATACTTTCCATACTAAAAAACGTCCTTTTGTTGTCAAGATTTGAACACTTTTTGTATACCTAGTATTTGAAATGCAATCTAGGGTATCTGAAAACTGAAACAAGGGTTTAAGGTGTAAAATATTTCTCATTTTACCCTCCGCAATCACGCCACAGTGAACACCGGAGTAGTTTTCATAAATTAAGATTCCTGTATATTAAATTATACCTGTTGTGTCATCTGATATTTTTGTGTTATTAATATTTTCAGCATGCCAAAAACCGTGAATCGACTCCGTTATGAATTTCCGCCATGGTTGAAGTTTTTCTCGTCCGGCGGAATTTATGACGAATGGTTTCAATACTTCTCCTCTCCTCATAATTCAAAGCCCATTTATCAATGATTTTTTATAGTTGAACGGAAAATGACTTAATGTCACCACCTATACTTATCCACTTAATGAAATATTTAAACGAACCTAAAATGCATAAATTTCATTTATCTACTACATGTTTATTATTATTATTTATCTACTATACTTATTTTGTCTTATGAATATTCAAATTTAACCATTGACAATGTATAAATTTAATATCGGTGGAGGTATGAATTATATAGAATATATATTTTATGGATATCTATCAACAAATTGTGTTTTATTTTTATACTATCTGATCCGGCAAACGTTGTTTTTTCCTTATAAAAAAACTTTTTATGTATTGATGTTGGGTTAAAACATAAATGTGTATGAATAATTTTTTATGCGGCCCACGTTGTTATAGTGTATCATATTGTTTATGTACCATCTACATCAAATTTCCGATCTACAGAATCGCTGGATGAAAATTTGGACAGTAAAATGTCTCCAGAAAAAAAAATAATCATCATTGTAAAACTATAAGATCCTTCGCATCACTCAGAATCTGAAATAAACTTTTAAGAGATGAAACTATAACATTTGGATTTTAAACCTAATTTGACTTTAGTCAGACTACACCCTATTTTAAAACAAATAACGATCTCTAGCCGCTTGAATTTGGATAAAGTAAGGTGCAAATAAGTCTTAAAATGATTTCGATGTCGGAAAGGATGTCTCTAGAAACGGTGGTTTGAGTGTTCTCATTCGTGATGTAAATGTATTTTTACTTTCTGACTGATCACTTTGAACTGCACTAACTTTTTTACAAAATCTATGTTTAAATTACAATTCTATGTAAATTTTATAATATAGTACGTTTTCGCCTTTTATATGGACGTCTCATCCATAAAAATCCAAATTGTAATATTTATTTCTATATGAATTTCCATTCTTTCACCTAACTCAAAAATGTCGGTATCAATTATTATCGAAAAATTTGTATTTTTCATTTTTCACTGCCACTGAACTTCATTTTATTCTCACCGCCCTTTATGATTTGGCATATTAAAATTTAAACAACGATTGTTTCACTAGAGTGATAATGTAATATCATATGAGTAATATCTAATGTTTTTTTTTTTTATGGTTTTTTTAATTTTGGTTATTAATTTACTGTAGGAAAGTCACCTTATTATTTATGTTGATCTAATTTGTTTCAAGTATTAAATATTATGCTTATTAAGTAAAATAATATCAAAATGTTGATTCTAAATTTAACATAGGAAAGTACTCTTATCGTTTGTTTCTAATGATTTTTTTTTTCAAGTATTTAAGTGATTGTTTATGAGGTTTAAGAAAACTTTGTAGTCCCCACAAATAAATTTGTGTTATAGAGGTATTGACCCATTTTTAGATTTAAAGTGGAAGGAAGAATTGTTTGGTTTTACAATGTTAATTTGTTTTTGTATACACTTTTTCGGGTTGTAGATTCGGTCCAAAAGATTTATCCAGTATCTCTATAAATTAGAAATCACCTTGAGATAGTACTTTAGAGAGGTAATTTTTCTAATTTCTCAATAGTTTCTTCCAACAATGAAGAAAAATTCTTGTTTTTTCAGGTTTTGGAATTATTCGAGTGCAAAGCGTTGGAAAAACTGATAAATACCAAACATTGAGGCTGAATCATTAATCGTACATACATAATATAATAGTGTTCAATATTAGTATGCCCGTCGCATCCGTCTCTATCGTTTTACATCGCGTCGCAGAACGTTTAATTATCTCACATAGTGTATATAATACGCTATTACATGGATTGGTGTGCCGCGAAAATTTTTTATGAGATAAAGTGAGCCGAATTGTTAAAAAGGTTGACAACCTCTGTTCTAGAAGAACAGTCACATTACAATTATCTAGTTTTGTAATTTATTATATGTACATTGTGAATATACGTCTTAATATCTAACTATCATTGATTATAAATACTATAGATTGCTCACTGGCCGGGTAAACACGTTGCGCGAAAAATGGATGTTGCCGTTACGAAGCGCTCTCGTCGACGAATTAGTTAGTGGATGTCGACGTTGTAATCGCTAGTGTCGACTGTCGAGTCCGTCGCGCGGCGCCGTTGCGGTCGTACGTCAGCTGACGGCTCATCAATAAATTTATACTCGTATGTCGGGAATATGCCGGGACACTGGGATTTCACTATATTTGTATACTTGTCTATGATTGGGATTTGGGACTAATATGCATCGTCAGTCGTCACATACTCGCATCATTCAATCAATCAATAATCATTTATTATTTAAATTTAGTTTAAACAACGCACACGCGCTTAGCAAAAAACCAAATTTAATATGGGATTAAGGCCGCATAGTATTAGGTCCTATAGACTCCTAGCAAAAGGCCAATAGGGTTTGAGTCTGCGACATAAGTTCGCTAATGGCACAAAATTTGGAAGTACAGATTTTATAAGTTCCTAAAAAAATTTTTTTAAGAAGTTTTTCATACAATACAGATAATTTTAATTAAAATACGACCTAATGGTATTAAAATACTGCATTACGATAAAATCGGACCAGAAAATAAATGTATATGAAATTGTTATTACTACATACTAATATTTATACTACTTACAGTTTACAACATTACAACTACATATGGCCCTACCTAATGCATTTCGATATTAACGCACGTAAACAAACTAGCTCCACACTTTGTTTTTGGAGCGTTTTAAACAATTTACATTTGTTAACATGTAAAAATGTCAAATGCTAAAACCGTACTTTTGGTGGAACATTTTTTCCGAGCTAAAAGACTCATTGCTATTGTCAATTTTAGATTAAATAGGTAACGAAAATAGTAAAAACCAGCGTCGTTTTAATGATATACGTAACAAATTGTACATATTTAAACTTTTTAAATAGAAAATAATTATTTAAAAAAATTTAATTATACTCTTTTTTATTATGTATACAAATTATTTCATTTTTTTTCGACATTACAAGAATGCAGGCCAATCATAAGTAAACGGTACCATTGATTATAAATTTATAAAGTATTATAGTAAGAATGTAAGAGTATTTAGGTACTATTTATAGTTTTTATAACCAATGACGGTACCCATTTACATGGTATTTTTATTTTCATATTCCCATTCATTCAATTTTATTATTAGTTATTAGTTATTATTATTATTATTATTATTACTATTTGTATATTAAAGCAAAACAATATTACAAATATTGGATAAGTAAGTAGTAAGTCGTCAATGAGCCTTTATCGTGAACGTTAGTCGCCGTATTCGTCATTCAAATAATTGTTGTTAAATTTGTATTCCTTATTTTACGTCTTTACGATTAAAATAATCATGTCTGGTCAAAAGTGTCAGTATTTTAACTGTGGCAAATCAAAAAGAAATAACCCGGACTTAAGTTTTCATACTTTTCCAAGCGATGAACACTCTATGAAAACTTGGATTATCCATTCGGGTAAGTTATTAATTTATTATATTTATATTCTACAAAAGTAATTGAAATTTACATTTGTAAGTTAAAAATACCAACTACACATTTTAAGTAAGTACCTATAGGACATAAAACTAAATTTTAAAACATAATTTTTAATTTAGGAAATATGGCTTTAGACAATTTAAGCCCAAAAATACTCCGCAAGAGATATATCTGTAGTGACCATTTTGATAAAAATATGTTTATGCATCCAAATCAAAAAATACGAAAACTAATTCCGAATGCTACACCAATCAAATTTGCTATGAATAACTCCGGAAATTCAAATAAATGTAAGCTTAAATTATACCATTGATTATAAATAGGTACTAGACACTAGTAGTTTAATAAATGATTATACTTTTCATAACCTTATTGGTTTGTAACTTAAAATTATTGAAAACATGTTCCAAAAAGGTTCTCTAAAATGTGACAATATTCAAAACGCAAACTTTGAAACACCTATTAAAAGGATGAAACCGACGGAAATCAAAGGACGCATACTGGATTTCGATTCATCAGGTACTATATAGATACTATAATAGTTATTATACATTTATCTAGCTAAAATTTCTTAACTTTTAATGCTTATAAATAAAGATCGTATACCTAAGAAATTTTATATTTTTAATAGTTATCGAAACACTTGAAAATGTTGGTTCAAACATAATTAAGATAAGTTTATATAGTTTTATTTTTATTTTTTTTTTTGTGTAACTAGTAACTTTAAAACAAGGCCGTTTCAAATTTTCAAGTTTTACTAAATGTTTGGATAAGCATTTTTTATACACCTATATTATAACAGTTATTATTTTTTTTATTTTTACAAGAAATATACCTACAGTCTACAATATTAATATAGATATTGGTGTAACTCTAAAACTAATTACCGTAGGAACATGAAATTTTCACAGAATGTTTATACAGGCATTTTCTATACATGATCAAATTTTCAAAAAATTTCAAATCTTTTCAAGTTATTTATAGACATTTGAAATTTTCAATCTTTTTTAGTTTTTTTTTTTTTTATAAATGACAATAACATTTTATTTGTTGGATAAAAAAGCTTCAAAATTTGATAAAAGACTTCTAATATATTGTTAAAAATGTATATTTGTATTATTATACATCAATGTATGATTTTCTTTAATTCTTTAATGTTTTTCATAACGTTATGTCAGTATATTATTATGCAAATGAGTACAACTGAGTATACTGATATCATATTTACCTACGTTGACTCCAAAAACCGCACACTTTTGATAAAATACAGGACAAAACCGCACACTTTTGGTAGGTTAAAATCGCACACATTTAATAGGTTAAAACCGCACAATTTTAAAAATTGTCGTATCCAAAAACCGCACAGTTATGATATTAACCCCAAAAATGTCGATAAACAAAAAAATACCTATAATGTTAATTAATGTCCACTTAAAAATGCATAAATTCAATAATTTAAAATATTTATTAAAAAAAAAAATCTAAAACTAAAAATGTATAGGTATTTAAAAAATTTGAAATATTAATTTCAAAAAAATTAAAAATATTAATTTAAGAAAAATTTTAAATATTAATTTAAAAAAAATTTAAAACTCTCAAAGTTTGATTGGTTGAAACCGACTGCCGACGTTTTTTAAAAACTTTAGTCGATTTCCGTCACGTAAAAATTCTTCCCAACAAATAAACAAATGCTCCTAAAAATAAATATAATTTAATTAAAAATCAAAAATATTATTATTATGTACCTATTTACTAATTTGTTTTTGTTTTTCAATTGGACGGATTATATTTTGAATTCCCTTATGGTACTGGTAGATATCATAGATGACACTATCATCATCTTATATTTCACTATTTTCACTAAAAATAGTGTGCGGTTTTAACCCACTATAAAGGTGCCTACACACTGCTGCGGTACACGGTACGGTATCGGTACGGTACACGATATTTTAACTGTGCGGTAAATATTACCGCCGTAGCTTGCACACTGATCCGGTGCTCGATATGCGGTACCAGACGGTAAAATATCGTACCGGAACGTACTCTGCACACACCGCTGCGTTACGATACAACTTGTGATTTTTCGAACTATTATAATATAAAACAATTATAATTTAAAACAAACTATTATTTTCAGCAAGGTTTTAATATATTAATTACTCTCGTGTATATAGTATGCACTAAGCACTGAGTATAAACATAATAAATGTTGTACCATAAGACTCAAAATCTATGTTTTAAATTAAATTAAATACAACATACAACAATTTAAAAATGTATAATTAGCAACATAATATGTATGTAATATATGTACAATATGTATAATGTAAAAATGTAAAATACATTATATTGCAATATAAAATATGACATTTGAAGCATGTTCATCCCATTTTTAACTATAGAATGCATATTTTTTGACTTATTTTATGTACAATTTAAAACATACATAAAACTTTATATAAGTACTTACCTAAACATTTAATTTTTAAATAAATTCCCGGTTCTAAAACGTATTTCAAATAATAATCAATTTGGATCATTAGCAAAGTTCCTGGAAATTTTTAGAAACCAACTAAACTTTTGTGAAATTTCGTATTTTAGATTTCTTAGAACTAATAACCTAGATGAACCTTATATTCAGTACCACGAAATAAGAATATTATCGACGAGGGTAATTATTGGGTCGTTGCAATGATACCTATGTATATATAAATGTATACTATTTGTACTAGGTATGAAATGTAAATTTGTCCAATACTACGGACGTAACATTTACATAATATGTGCGTCGGTATTCACTCATATGCTTTTTTTTGTCAACCTATACCAAATTTATTATTATTATCTATATATATATATATATATATATATATATATATATATATATATATATATATATATATATATAATATAAACTAATCTTAAAATCATTCTCCCATGCATTGAATCTTTTTTCGTATTCAATGACTTTTCATCCATATATTCTACTACACACAATGATGAGGTACACATGATTTTAAATAGGTTGCCCGGTTTTTTGAGTGTGCATTTTGAGTTTTAATGCACATGAAATAAATTTTACCGTTCCGGTACACGATAAAAATCATGCGAGCAACGTTCTAGAAATACCGGTGCATATTGCGTCCTACGATACGATATTTGAGACTGTACCGCAGCAGTGTGCAAGCGCCCATTTAATCCCATGCGCATGGCATTTGATTGTACCGCACACAGAATATCGGTGCGTGTACCGTCCGCCGGTCCAGTAATATCGTGCCGGTGTGTTCGTTTCCATTTATAATCATTGGACCAAATTTTAAAATGTCATGTGGTATTACAAAATTGCGTGTTGTAGATTTTTTTTAAATATATTGCGATATTTATAGACCAATTGTTATGTTTTCGATTTCTGACCACCGTTTCTTCGATGAAACCATCGATTAAAATGGTGTTATCCTAATATTTGTGTTTATAGTTCATAATAAAATGAAAAAAAAAGCTTGTAAATAAAAATAATATTGTATTGTATTTAAAATAATGAGGTTGGTATATTGGAAGAGTGGGGACTCTTAATATATGTACCAATAAGTATTTTATCCCTCCAAAAATGATAATCTAGTTTCGACCATGTTACTACTGTTGCTAGCGATCGAAGATGTTAATAATTTTTTTGGACTCGAGTTTTGCCGCGCGTGAACGGTGGACGGTGGAATACGAGGCGCAAGCTGCGTTGCGCAAACCCGCAAAACGCAAATAGTTGTTCGACGCGGGAGTGCGGGTAACTCGACTCACTCGGTTACGGTCGTTACGGATCAACATGTGACGACGGTTGACGACGACGTGCGACCGCGGTCGGCGATGACGACGATGCGGCCGGCGATTAGAATTAATTTTATTGTAGACGAAAATAATACCTTACCGCGCTCTATCGGAAATAATTTTCACGCAGCGTATTTTGTATTGCAGTGAGCAATCTATAGTATTTATAATCAATGCTAACTATCATCTTCTTTCAATATTTTTAAGGTATAAAAATTGTTGTACCAATTTAAAAATTTAAAATTAACAATAAAAAAGACAAACAATAACTTTTGAATTCTGAGCCTAATTTTGAATTTTTAGAGACGAAACCCTTTTCCTTCCCCTGAATCAACATCTGTGTTAATTTTCGGTACGATATTAAAAAAAAAAAATCTGGGATATCTACTGTATACCCATTTTGCGGTATCGGCTGTATCCATATTGTTTATCGTGTTAGTTTAGCTCGTGTACATATTAGGCTCGTCGAAAGATATTTTCCGTCCTTACGCAAACATTTTAATGCTGCTCTTAAATACTAAATCAACTAGGACTGAAAGTAATACATGTGTATCAATAACGAAAACAGCCGAGAGTGGATGTAGTCATACGGGCTACAAGTTACAACCTACGTGTATAATACAGCTACATTACAGTATACTGGACACGTTATAGTGTTTGCCGTGCATACGTCGGTATAATTATTGCGATCATTTGTGATCAATCGATATAGTGAATTTTGTACGACAACAACGAAAACGCAAAGCGGTAATATTAATGCCGTATTTGCTGAAGATTTGATCACATGATTTTGCCTCCTCGGTTTCCTTTAAATATCCAAAAAAACGCATGGCTTGCTTGTACCCTAGCGACGGGCCTGCGTGTGCACCATTATTATTCGTACATTTATTTTTTCTTTTTTCCAACAAAATTCATGAATAGGTTTGAACTAGGAATGTCCTTAAAATTTGCGGGGCACGGAGCATAGAAATTTTAATAGGAGCTATAAAAAATGTTATCCTTTCCGTGTGAAAAAAAAAAACAAATGAAAATCACATTCCCTAAACCATCTCATTACAAAACGTATTAACATGCGTAAAATACTTTGTCGCTTTTGGTATTTTATCGAGCTCATTTTAATTAATGAAAACATCAAAAAACGTATTTTGGATCATATTATTATATATAGCTAAATTGTTATGTATTTGTATCGTGTGCAATAATAAAAACAGAAAATAAATACTAATCTTATTTCATGAACCAAAATATTTTTCGACTGGTAGGTACCTATCATATGCATAATTTTTTTATTTATTTATTCATGTTTTTGAAACACAAAATATTTACTGAACTTAAAATGTCCTTCCTTTTATAAGAAATAATAATGTAATTTTTAATGTAAAATTACAACTTAAAAACTTAATAGAGGATTATCTACTGTGTTTACAATGTCCTGAGCAGCAGTCACAGCGCAGAACTAAGTAATAAAAAACGCGGCACGACGATGGTTTATTCTACAAGAGTCGGCCAAATCTTATTTTTAACCATTGTAATTTTACTAAAAATAGGTTGACACCTCTGTAGCCTAAACTAATCAACCAATTGATTGCAATTTTTCTAGAATTAATAAATAAACTATGCAAATGTCGCTTTTTTAATTTCAAGTTTAGAGTTCTATAGCTCGGAAAGTGTTCATAAGTATATATATATATATATATATATATATATATATATTATATATATATCAGCATCAATATATTAACTACACTGAACTAATTAGCTATGGCTCAATAAGTACCGTAACATTTTAACTGAATAATTCGTGTAAACATAAATTATTTTATTGGTGGTACACCCGCCACTCGTGATCGATCAACGAAAGAATAGATTATTGCCTTAAACTGACTATTTTGAAAATTATCACTTTTAATGATGATAAAAGTAACTATCAATTCTCGTTTCTTAATGAATTAAAAATACATTATCATACCCATCTGTTTAATCTCTATTTAATTATTGATCATAAGAAACGCCAAAAATATGTATAAACTAGCTGACCCGACCACGCGTTGCTGTGGCTAAAGTTTTTGTTATATTACATTATAGTAAACAATCTAAGAGGAACAATAAGAGAACATCAGTTACGGAGTCCACTATGCTTTTTCACACAGATGGTATTTGTAAAAAAATATGGTGATCTGAAAAAGGTCAGGTTACAGATACATATTATCGCGGTCGGCCACGGAAAAACCCGAAATACACCATGCAATCATACAAATTTATTAAAAAGTTAATTAAAATATTTAATGTATTAAAAAATTTGAAATAAAAACTATCCTATCTTTTAAGTTGGACCAAATTACACGCGGTGTAAAAAATTTCATCAAAATCGGTTAAGTGGTTTAGGAGTCCATTGAGGACAAACATTGTGACACGAGATTTATATATATTGAGATTAATACAAATATACATCGCTTAGTACTAACACATTATCTATATTGATTTAGAGAGCACTTTGACATTTTAAACCGAATGAGTTTCGTGTAAACAAAAATGTTTCATTATTTCCTCAATTAGTTATCAACACTTTTTATTTACTGACATTCAAAGTCATTTGTTAAGTAAATGCGTATTTAATTAAATGGACAATGCGGACGCATTAAATTCAAACTTTCGGTAATTTGAGTTGGGATTCGTATTCTTGTAATTGTGTGAATGTGTTTCTTGGTGCATCTAAATATTTTATTACCAAAATATTATAGTAATGGAAATTCCTAATCTTGTACTTAACATACCCGATTTTAATAAACAGTGTCCAGCACACTGTATTGTGAGTATGTTAAAGTCCAAGAAAACATATATCACAAATGTGTAATCTTAAAAAAAAGAGGAATTTTCAATAAAGAATTATAATGATATCTAGACATTAACACATAATATAAGCTCATAAGGACTGTACCTTGCGTGTGTGTTTGTAGGTGCCTGTGTGTGTTTGACATAATATAGTTCCGAACTTAGGTTTCTAAAGATTTTTAATCGATTCATTAAATGTCAAGTTTATATTTAATTGGAAAAAGTACCCTTTTAGTTGCCTTTAGATCGTATAATGTTGCCGAACCACCCTTCTCTACGCCCAAAAAAAATTAATAGCCTATACAGGTTTATAGTTTTACCGATGTTGTGTGAGTATGTGCGTGCCTGCGTTCATGCTTGATTGTGTGTGTTTGTGTGTGCGTGCGTGTATGTGTGTGTGTGTGTGTGTGTGTGTGTGTGTGTGTGTGTGTGTGTGTGTGTGTGTGTGTGTGTGTGTGTGTGTGTGTATCAATAAATAACTAGGAGGGTACGTCTTATGTCATAAATTATTCTAGATATCTTAACACGATTTTTTCCACCCGGTAGACTCCTGCTGTGTAAATACATCGTACTGAAATTATCGTTTCGGATATGAGAGAAATCTCGAAGGGTTATTACGTATATTACCGTTATTCATGTAACCGTGCACCAAAAACACCCTTTCAAGCGCCACTGGGTACCAGGAAACTATGTGCCGTTAGGGTTGCCTCAGCGCTGAGACGAGTGGTTTTTTATTTGTTTTATTAATACTACGAACGTAGCACTTGATTCGTACGGATGAGTTACCGTGTAACCGTTACAAATAATTTAAAAATTGTACGCTTTAATTGTAATAGTAAGTATAACATTAGTTGATCACGAATAAAGAATAATCAATCTCAATCGTAAATAATCATTCATATTAAGTGAACGATTGTTGTTAACTTTGTTAACTAAAGATTTTCAATCGATTCATTTACTGTCAAGTTTATATTGAATCGGAAAAATACCTTGTTTAGTTGCGTGTGGATCATATTATAATGTTGCCGAGCCACCCTTCTCTACACCCCAAAACAAATTAATAGCCTATTCAGGTTTATATTTATACTTATGTTGTGTGGGTATGTGTGCGTGTGTGTGTGAGTGTATACATAAATATATATATGTATGGTCCGGCCGCGGCGCGGCATTGCGACGTTGCCGAAGTCACGTGACTGAAATGGTACGCCGCCGCGGCGAGTGAGGAGACCGTGATTTGTCGTAAATTACTATATGACTCATATAGTAAATTACTATATGAGTCATATAGTAAATTACTATTTGACTCATATACTCATATAATATGAGGCGTGTAGTTTCAAAACAGCTTCTAGCTTCAATACTTTTCGATTTATGACTAAATACCTAAAATCTGAACAGTGAAAATCTCGTTTACGGCGGATTTTTACCGATTTTACCGTTTTTACTCAGTTTTTCGATCATTATTCTTGATTACTGGAAAAACTATGGAGATTTTGGAAAAATGACCTCTCTAAAGTACCATCTCAGTTCAATTTCGAATCTAAAAAGTTGCTGGACGAAACTCTTGGACAAGGATTTCTATACGAAAAAGTGTTTACAGAAAAAAAAAAGAAAAAAAAAAAAATAAACATCATTGTAAAACCATAAGATCCTTCGCTTCACTCAGAATCTAAAATATAATTTACATTGTTTCTTTTCTTTCTTTATTATCCTCATTACCCAGTCTATCCATGCCTTTCTTTCTTTTTCACTCACTCACGTGTACCATTCAAAAGAAGTTTAACTTCCCGTGCGCGTACTGGTAACACACACACTTCTCTTTTTTTTTGTTTTTTTTTTACATGGCTGGTTTTGAAATTGACTATGTTATATGGGTAGTTTTGAAACCAACATTGAAATAAAAACTAAATAATATATTTTTTACTTCTCACTCTAGTCAATAAAATATAAAAAAATAACAAAAATGACTTCACAACCATTTCATATGTAAATTTGATAATTCTATTATCGATGCATAAAATATAATTATTATCAATTACTATTTTACCGCGAAAAAAACATATGATTGACTATGGCTTGTTTTGAAATATACATTATCAGATGGCTGATTTTGAAACCAACCATAATTATCCATGATTAATTTAAACCAGTTATAGCCTTTTTTGAAATATTGAAAAAGTATTATTGAAAAAATATTTTTGTTGGACTTTAAGCACAGTGTGACCATTTAGAAAATACAAAAAAATAATTTTGAAATTTTTTTCTTATAGCTGGTTTTGAAACTATACGCCTCATACTACAGATAGGTATTCAATCGCAGGGGCGTCGCGGAAGTTGTCGAAGGAAGGAGGGAAGAAAGGGAGCCGTGTCTTTTAATTGAAGACCAATATATTTTTAAATTGATTTATATATATATATGTATATATATTTTTTTAATTTAAGGCTTTTTATACCAAATTTATTGTATATCAGTAAATTACTAGCAACTAAAAATTGTGTGTTTATTCAGGTTAGGAATATTCATGTAAAATCAAATTTAAATTTATTAAACATTTTTATTATAAACATTTAACGAAAAATGTCGATACAAAATATCGGTCAAAAGTGAACGTTGAAAAGGAGATGAGAATAGCTATTTCCAAACTCGAGCAACGATTTGAACATATTATGAAGCATAATCCATCTCACTAAAAATGTAGTATTAAGTAATATTAATTGATTTTTTTTATTGATTAATATTTACTAAGACTAAACATGAAATGTTTAATTACAATTTTTTCTACATTAACTACGTATTTAAAAAAAATGTATACGTCATATGATAAATAAATTATAAAAATAAATTATATACAATATAAACATTCACTTTTTGTCATTTATAATTTGGGAGCCGTCAACATTTTGTGAAGACACAAAGAAGCCGTGGGATGAAAAAGTTTGAATACCTCTGCTATATTAAATGAAATCATCAAATATTAATTCTCACGACGAGGTGAGTACGCGCGCGTTTTCGTAGAGATGTAAAATTTACGTGCATTTTTTTTTTTTTTTTTTTTTGGTAATTTACCAAGGAAAATGTACGTTCATTTTCGTAAATTCTGTAACTTTGGTAAATTTGGATAAATTTAGTATGTCACAATAAGAACAGCCCCAAGAACTCCTCGCATCCTATTTTTCATCAACTTATAATTCTTGTAACGCTTATTTTTATTGTTCACTGGATAGCGGAGTGTTCATTGTATTATAAAGTTAACATATTTTGACTTAAAATTAATACTTCGTAGTGTATTGTATATTTTTATTGACATTTGCTTGTTTTTTTAATTTTTTTTATATGAATTTTTTTTTTTATATTTATACTAAAAATGTACTTATAAAATAAATTGTAAATTTATCATATCAGATTCATTGGGTACCTTGAAATAATATAAAACATAAATAAAAAATAAAACCTAGTCTTTTAGTTTTATTTGTCTTATTCACTAGATATACATTGAATGTTTGACGATTTATGTTTTATAATATCAACTATTCCTTTCGATTGTTATGTTATGAATATTCACCTTGTTGAAACGTTTAATTTGAGGTGTCACATACGAATTTTTTCGGTAAAAAAATAATTGGTAAATTTACCGGTTATTTACCTTACTGGTAAATTTATGCGGTAAAAATTTACCGAGCTTACATCTCTAGTTTTTCGTTCTAATCGGTTCGCCGCGCCAACGGTTTTCCACACGAATCTAGACGGACAAAATCGTTGTTGAACGTTTCGATTTGATTTCGAAGTTCGCCTGTTCGTCCGTCCGTAGGTGTGTTTGTTCGCGCAATTTCAGCTCGGTGCTCGAACCAGGGGTGGACGCGGGAAAGCAGAGTATCCCGACCAGTTTATATACAAATTTAGCGTTCTCCTACTGTTTTTTTTTTTTTTGAAGTGAAACTCATGGGACGGTAAAATATTAAAATATTTTTTTAGACTCCGAGAGAAGTGAAGCTCTCATGGCTTTACAATGATGTAAACTAGTATATAAAAGTATAAAAAAATATAAAAGTATACTCGTATAATATATTTTTTTTTTACCTGGAGACACTCTTTGCTTAACTTAACATTGTCCAAAACATACATCCAGCAACTTTATGGATTGGACACTCGATGTAGATGGTACTTTGAAGGTTTATTAAGCTCTCATCTCAATAGTTTTTCCAGGCGAGGGGAAAAACAGCCTAAAACGGAGCAAAAACGGCGAAATTTGACGTAAGCTGCACTTTCAATTAAACCTTTAGTAATTTTGTCATTACAGTAAAATTTCACTAATCCGTCACCTTTTGGACTAGTGGTAGGGTCGTAATGCGAAAAAGGTCGGATTATCAGAATATACAGAAAATTATTATTTATGTAGCAAATTTACATATTATGTACTTATTTACATTACTTGGAAAAAAGTCAATTATTATAGTGTTTTACAGAACACTGTCGTAAAAAAAAAAATACGCAACAAATAATATTTGTTAAAATAATAAATATTGACAGCCCTTAATTTCGACGATCTAATCGACAAATTAGCCAAACAAAAGGCACGAAAAAAGTTTTTTTTAAAGAATAATAACTGTATGTCTTGACTTTTGTCATTTTTGTATTTGTATTTTAAAATTAAATCTCCTGTTTTTCGAGTACCTGAATTCACAATTTTTAATTGTGCACTAAAATAACACTTAAATGAAGCTCATATTGGTTTAAAAAAATGAATGTATGATTTTGAGGCGGCATTTTCCTAACAACCTAGGGCAGCTGAAGAGGTAAATCCGGCACTGGTCCTGATGCACGTACTCAACCGGCGTTAGGTTAAGTTAGTAGTCGGAACTCGGACACTATAATTTACACAGTCAATAATAATCAGTGTATACTAGTTGCGGTCAAAATCAAAAATTCTACTAACCTAACTTGATTCATACGGATGCGGGATGAGTTACTGTGTAACCGTTTCAAATAATTTAAAAATTGTACGCTTTAATTGTAATAGTAATTATAACATTAGTTGATCACGAATAAAGAATAATCAATCTCAATCGTAAATAGACATTCATATTAAGTGAGCGATTGTTGTTAACTTTGTTAACTAAAGATTTTCAATCGATTCATTTACTGTCAAGTTTATATTGAATCGGAAAAATACCTTGTTTCGTTGCCTGTAGATCATATGATGTTGCCGAGCCACCCTTCTCTATGCCCCAAAACAAATAAATAGCCTATTCAGGTTTATAGTTATACTGATGTTGTGTGCGTATGTGTGCGTGTGTGTGTGTATATATATATAAATATATATGTGTGTGTGTGTGTGTGTGTGTGTGTGTGTGTGTGTGTGTGTGTATGTATAAATAAATACCTTAGTAGGTACGTTTTATATCATAAATAATTCTAGACATCTCCTCATGATTTTTTTCCGCCCGGTTGGAAGAAAAATCTTCAAGGGTTAGTATTATATATACACGTATTATATACGTATTTTTATATAGTATTATATACATATTGTATATATATACAATATGTATATTACCGTTATTCATGCTCCGAAAACACCCTTTCAAGCGCCACTAGGAACCAGGAGACTATGTGCCGATTGTGCTGAGACGAGTGGTTTTTGTATTTGTTTTATTAATACTACGAACGTGGTACTTGATCCCGTACGGATGAGTAAGGCCCGTTTCATAGCCGCGCGTTTGGTACGCGCGTATTTATATGGGAATACATAACTATTAATAGAACGTTTCACAGCGGCGCGTATGATACGCGCGTGTATTTTCATCGGCGCGTTTCCTACGATCTATACGCGTGGATCGTCGGTCACGCGTATGATACGCGTCATTACCATTCATTGATTTGTATTGAGTATTTCACATCATTGCGTATCGTATGCTGCGAATTTTATTTTCAAAAAGTGTGGTGTCAATTTTAAAACTTAAAAAAGTTTGAATAAAAAGTAACTATGTCACAGTTCAATATTGATACCGAACTTCTCATTATTGAAATGGAGTCCCGAACAAATTTGTGGCACGCTGGTGATGAAGAATACAAAGATAGAGATATTCGTCTAAAAAGTTGGCAAGAAGTAGCAAAAAATCTAATTGACAACTTCGAAGATTTGAGTGAGGTTGATAAAAAAAAGGCCAGTAAGTGAATCACTTATAAAATAATTATGTTTTATATTATTTTGAATTTGATTACAAACCGTTATAATCTATAATTAATAAATGCGTTTATTACTACACAGAGTTCCGCCGAGATTTACGGTATTCACTCTTTATCCAATAGCGGAATGTCCATAGATAAAGTGCATAAATTTCAAAGTTTTTTCATTTGCAAATCAAAACACTATAAGAACTACATTTGTAAAGAGAAAAAATTTATAAATTCAACGTTTATATTTACATTTGTTTTACTTGAATTACAGTTCAATAGATAAATGGGTGTTTAAAGTTTAACAAAGTTGAAAGGAAAATTCAATGCAAAATGTTTCGCTACTACTCCGCGTACATCAAATATTTTTCCAAAACTACTTGTTTGGTAATATTTTTATTTTTAAAATTATGAAACGATCTGTACATGCATTTGCATAATTAGTAATCACTAAATTCATTAGGTCGAGCACACACACACACACACGCGCGCGCGCGCACACACACACACACACACACACACACACACACACACACACACACACACACACACACACACACACACACACACACACACACACACACACACATGTTTTATGGACAATTTAATCGATCGTAGAAATATTTTGATATAAATACTTTTGATACTTATCATTCATTATTATCTTAAGTACTAATGGACACAGGACAGTCTAATGGGTATTGTCTAGACTTGAAATGACAAATAAAAAATAACAAAAACGTTCATCTATTTTGTACCCAGTCATAAAAAAACGTTATCTGAAATACTTTAATGATTTATGCGGGGAAAGAAAATAAAATACTGCGATAAAACAATGCTACGATTCATTTATCGTGTATGTTTGAGTGTATCTTTACGTCCATTTACAACCAAAATAAAACAAGGTATTCGTTTTATCACATTTTAGGTTTTGAGTGAAGCTATGTAAAGAAATCAAAAAATCGAGTAAAAACGGCACAATTTGTTGGTAAACAAGACTTTTCCGAATCAATTTTAGTTATTAAGTCATTATTTCTAAATAAATGTTGCTAGAAACTCGAAGTTTTCACCATATATCAACAACACATAATGAACAACAGTTTTTAAAAAATGTTGACAATTTTTTAGTTCAAAATAGAACTTTGAAAATAACCTTGTTGTTTTAAAGTTTATTTCTAAGAAGAAATTTTATATTTTATATTAAAGCTAAATAATTTGATATCATCTTATACATACTCCCCTCTGAAGATACTGGAAAAATATTTTTAGGACTCAGAATTTTTTTTTTTAAGTGATTTACTATATCCGCATACAATTTTTATGGAATCGACTGTTTCTACATACATAAAATATAATTTATCTATCCGATCATTATATAACTTGGATTGTTGATTGCAAAATATGTTTAGAACATTTCTTCCACATTCAAAAAGAAATTATTTACGAGATTTTCATAAAAAAAAAAAAAAAACACAAATAATTATTAGACTTAAAATGGTAAAATATATAAACAATATATTTTGCATCGAAGCTTTGCACAGAATTGTTTAATTGAAGAATATCGGTTTATAGATTTTTTTCTGATAACACAATGCAGAATATTTGGAATTACGTGAACGGATGTTCATCAATTTTCCTTAAGGTTATTTATGTAATAAAATACATTTGCTTGATTAAGATATTTTTCTGGGGGTTTATATCGATATTTGTCCACAATACAAAGCATAACATTACTATATTTTCAATCAACAACAATAAAACTCAATTATTAGAATATTTATACTGTTGGCTGTTTTATAGGTAAATAAATAAACTAAATGTCAATTTTTACAGGTTTTCCGGCTAGTTCATTGATTATATTCTTAACATAAAAATAATTGGCCTAGTTATAGATATAGCAGGTGAATACACTAATCCACCAAGTTTAGTCAGGAAGAAAAACAGGGCAAGGTGTTAAAAATTTATAAAAAGTATGCTATACATTAATCATCATCAATGTTTTTGTAAAAAAATTATTATATAAAGCAAATTATCATAGGTAGCTAAATTTAAATTTAAACCATTTTTATTAATTAATAATATATTAAAATCAGTGAAAATAACTAAATGCTAATAGCGTAATTTAAAGTGTAAAGTAAAACAATTATTGACTGCGAGGAATATTTCTAAGGGGTGATATATCGCCTACATGGCCATATCACCTATCTCTTCTTAGGTAAGTCACTGTTTGAAGAGAACAACTAATTGTTCAAATACAAACCTTAAACTAAGAGTGCAGTAAGTAAATTTTAAGTAGCTCTCGCTGCATCCTGTTTTGCAACAAATGGATATTACTTGGCTTGTCTGTTAGATTTTTTACATAAAACCATCGTCTAAAATGAAAAGCAAAAATAAAAAAAAATCATATTTAAAAAACTCATTGCTATTACATCAATGAACTTTCACACATAAAGTAACACTTAATGGAGATAGATTTATTCAATTTTAAAGAAAAGATAAATAATGTCTCTAGTTTAACGATTCTAAGTAAAGTTGCAAAGTAAAATATGCCGTTCATATATCAAACAATTTTCAATATAATTTTCTGTAGGTTATTTTTTTTCCACCCGTTACAAATTGTTTTTTTCTGGATAATGTATTTTAGAATTTTTTTTTTTTACAAAAAATTCTAAACTAACGTTTCATCTCATGTTGTTTATTCTATATCCAACGTTTCATAACTATTGTATGGTCTAAGAAATTTGTAAATTTGTTTAAAGTCGAAAATGGATGTAAAAATAGTCGATTCCGTAAAAATCGCGTAATACTTTACTTAAACGTTTACAAAAAAAAAATCCTGATTCACGAATGTACGATATTTTTTCAGTATTCTTTGTTAAGTGGACGAATATGATCTTTTAAAATTTTAAAATTTTTTTTGTTACATATTAAACATTTTAGAAAGTATATACTTGTTGATAAAAGAAGTGTGGGAGACGGAAATGTTACCGAAAGACTGGGGAGTAGCATACATATGCCAAATACACAAAAAAGGCGATAAGCAAGTCTGTAGTAACTACAGAGGAATAGCGTTGCTAGATACAACATATAAGGTATTATCATATTGCATACTAGATAGAATCAAACCTTTGGCCGAACAAGTGGTGGGGGACTATCAATGTGGATTCAGGCAAAATAGGTCAACGACAGATCAGATATTTATAATCAGGCAGTTATTCCAGAAAAGCTGGGAATATAATAAGGAACTCCATGTTATCTTCGTTGATTTTCAAAAGGCGTATGACAGTATAGATAGAACTAGCATAACCGAAATTCTGAAACATTTTCATTTCCCAAGGAAAATAGTACAATTAGTGGAAGCTAGTATAAGACAAACTAAAGTCAAAGTCAAAGTAGGAAACGCGACATCGAGGATGGTGGAGGTAAGAACCGGACTTAGACAGGGGGATGCCTTGTCGCCAGTACTCTTTAATTTAGTATTAGAGAAGGTGGTCCGAGAAATAAATATTGGAAGAGATGAAGGAGTAAGAATGGATAGAACCTGCTTCAGTATGCTCGCCTATGCAGACGATATAGTCTTACTAGGAGAAGACGAACAAAAAGTGGTAGGTTTATGCGGCAGGTTAATAGAATCGGCAAAGAAGGTAGGGCTACATCTCAACATAGAGAAAACGCAGTACATGAAAGTTAGTAGGGAACTAGATAACCTTCAGGAAACCGAAACCATAACAGTTGGCCAGTACGAGTTCAAAAGAGTAGAAGATTTTAAATACCTTGGCACGATTTTAACGCAGAAGAATGAATGTCAAATTGAAATTCAACAAAGAATAAAAATGGGAAATAAATGCTTCTATGCACTAGGCAAACTACTAAGCTCGAAAGTCATGTCAAAAGAGGTTAAAACTCAGCTGTATTTGACAATCATACGACCAATAGTCATGTATGGTTCACAATGTTGGACGTTACGAAAGACTGAGGAGGAAAGATTAGCAGTTTTTGAGAGGAAGGTACTTCGTAAAATATATGGACCTATATATGATCAAGAGCTTCAAGGATGGAGAAAGAGACATAATCAAGAACTGACGAAGCTTTTCAATAGACCAAATATTATGAACGAGATCAAACGGAGTAAGTTGGAATGGGCAGGACACGCAGTTAGGAAGCAAGATTCAATGGTTCAAAGGGTACTCCTAGAAAACCCAAAGAGGAAAAGACCACTGGGTAGACCAAGGATACGCTGGGAAGATGGAGTAAAAAAAGATTTCCTAAGTGCTGGCGGAGCGGAATATGATCACAGAGACTGGAAGGAAGTAGCGGAGAATAGAGAAGAATGGGAAAGGATTTGTTCTATGGCAAGATGGTCTCAAAGGCCTTGAAAAAAAAAAAAAAAAAAAAAAATTAAACATTTTATAAGATATAAACTTAAAAAATAAGGTATTTTCAGCTATAATTTTAGTCCAAAAGTACTCAATTTTTCGAAACTTTTATAAAATATGTAACATTATGCATTAATACAGTATATACTTGTTATGCCGAACGTCGCTATCTCGAATTTTGTGTTAAACGGAACTAACATACATTGAATTTCCCTCGAAACTGCCATTATACTTAGTAGCGTTTTTAATAAAACTTGATAACTCGAAGTTTTCGATACCTCGAACTCTTTCTTATTCCCCGTGAGATTCGACATAACGAGAATCTACTGTATAATGTAGTGAAAATTTAAAGCTTATAACAACATCACTATCCGAGTTATATAATAACCAAATTTGATTAAGTAATATTGTCGTTTACTGTAAATTTTACCGTTTTTTAGATACTTGGGTTTTCAGCATTTTTTTTTCACACTTGGAAAAACAATTGAGAATTGAGAAAATTAATCCTCAAAGTACCATATGCATGCCTACTATTTCCAGTATATTACGTTCTTTGATGAAATTTTTGGAAAAGTGCAGTTAAATGTTTAGTTAAATATTATGAAAAAAATTGTTGAACTAATCTGGATAAATAATTAAAATAACCAAGAAAAGTTATTAATACCATATCAGAATTTATTAAAGAAGGCATTTAAAATATATTGATTCATTTTTTAAAACTTTTTTTTTAATTATATCGTATTGCAAGCCTGTGCTACAATAAAAATGTATAAATATTTTTATTTTTTTTAGATTCTGAACGAAGTGAAGAATTCAATTTTATCCTATAATTAAAAAAACGAAATCAACACCGCTACTTTGTAACACGGTGTTTGGAAAAATGTTGGACGTAAAATGTATGTAGGTACACTTATGCAAAACATCAAATTTTCACTATTTTCTTCATTTTAATAAAATGATTATTTGTATATTCGTATTGATACAAATCATAGAATAAATTATTTTGTCTCCTACGATTGCTAATAATCATTTATTTTTCGAAACCAGTGTATTTTGGTCTACTGAAAATTATGAGGAAATCAAAATTGGATTACCGAATACTTACGATAATTAGAGATGTATGCAATGGCTTTATTTACATGCGTGATTAAGTTCTACCACGTAAAAATTCTCTCACAAAAAATATAAAAGTATATACATACGTGTACATACGAGTAGTATTCGTATGTGCGTGAACGAGTAGAGTGTATTCATTTATACATGACGGGTTTCTTTCTCTATCCCTCTCTTACTCTATCTCTCTCACTCTTTCTCTCTCTTTATATCCACGTATCATGTATATTCATATAAATATATCGGTCTCTTTCTCTTTCTCCGTCTCGAACTATGTTCTTCTCTGTCCGTACAGTGCACTCACTCGTTCTCAAAGAGGAATGTTTAGATCCATATACGGAAAAGAAAACCTGTTCTTTCGGTCTTTGGTGGTTTTGTCGCACCATCTGCCGTCGATGTTACACCGTCATTTCATAAGGTCCTTGCTCTATGAACATGAACTCAAAGACCACCGCCACGCCACCGGCGCGGCGGTCTGGACCCGTCCGTAAGTCGTTACCGGAGAATCGCACCATGTGCGATGAACGCGTGTATTTATTAGACGTTCACACTGAAGGAAGTTTTTCGGAACTTCAATAGACATTCCTGTACTCGTATAGACTGTAGCTTTAATTATTTGTAGACAAACAAAATCTTCAAAAAAAAAAAAAAAAAAAAAAAACAATATTGAATAAGCTATTTTTTTTATAAAATACAACTACCAAAATTTACAATGATTTAGGTTGTACCTATTTCATTCGAGTGTGGAAGCATTTTGTAATTTATTTTAAATGTATGTATACAAGTATATTACCTAGGTATTGTTAATATGTATACTAAAAATTGTACGAATTGTATTTCATTATATTATGAATTATTCAAATATGTCTATACCTAAAAATATTTTTTTCTCATTTCATTTTGTGTAATTATAATAGATAACAATAATAGAGACATGCGTCATTTTCGTATCAATTTTTTATCTTAAGGTATACTAAATTAACGTACAGCGTGTGTGCGTCAGCATATTTGGCAATAAAACTTTGTTATCATCACGTGAATAGTGTTTCAAACAAAAGTCATAATTTAATTAAAATTACAGTACACGGACATTAATAATTATAATAATTCACAAACGATTACGGGACGAGGAAGTTGGACACGATACGGAACTCGTCGCCGGTCGTCGTTGCGAATTGCGTAATCACAATAGTGATAATATATTACACGCGCCAACATAATATGTCAACATTATCTATCTAATATTTATATATACAGGAGACTTCAACGCGCGCAACATTTTAACGTTTCCGTTGGTTTTATATTGGATTGAGGAAAAAAGGAAGGATTTTACATTGCATTCTAGAGAATATTTTCGGAATTTTCTGAAACACAAATATCTACCATAAAAATAACTTCATATAATAGGTATTATGAAAAAATACGAGAATTTAATTAAAATATGCATTCTAAATTCATAAAGTAGGTAATATAGATTCATGATATAAATATTTGTTTCAAAAAAACAATTGAGTCGTAATTTTAGATTCTGAGTGAGGCGAAGGATCTTATGGTTTTACAATGATGTTTATTTTTAGATTCTGATTGAAGCGAAGGATCTTATGGTTTTACAATGATGTTTATTTGTTTTTTCTGTAAACACTTTTTCGTATAGAAATCCTTGTCCAAAAGTTTCGTCCAGCATTTTTAAGATTCGAAATTGAACTGAGATGGTACTTTAAAGAGGTCATTTTTCCAAAATCTCCACAGTTTTTCCAGTAATCAAGAATAACTATCGAAAAACTGAGTAAAATCGGTAAAAATCCACCGTAAACGAGATTTTCACTGTTCAGATTTTAGGTATTAAATCCAAAAGTATTGAAGCTAGAAATTTGAAAATTTTATCCAATATCAAATACATACTTTTTTATATTGGACAACATTTTCAGAACAATTATAGCACTTTTGACTTAAATATAGAACTTTTAATTTACCAAATTGTTTGGAAGTTTTTATGTAATATAATTTTAAATATTTGACAATTCTGACAGTTCTGAAAATTTAATATGACCTTACTCATATAATACCTACCTAATTATCCTAACAAAAATTCAAAATCGTGACTCAGGATTTTTTTTTATACACACTTTAATAAATTATTATACGATTTTTTACGATATTGTCTGATTTCTTTTAAGTTTATTTCAAATGAAATATTGAGTATTTGTTAGAAAGTTCTGAAATTTTAATATAAGTTTACTCTTATACTAAACTATCAATACCGAAAAAATATCAATAACCGTGACTCAAGATTTTTTTTCCAAGCATTTAAAAAGTTGGGTATATGTCAATTGTGCCAGAAATTACAGGTCAGGAAAAAAAAATTATGGGATTCATAAAGGTTATACATCAACTGCACCGGACGATTTTTAGGTCCAAAAAAGATAATACATTAATTGCGCCGGCAATACTGAAGTTGAAAACTAAGCTGATTACACACTAGGCGATTTGAACGTACTCGTCTGCGTTTATATTACACACGGACGATTTAAAATCACGACGTTTTAAACTGTACATACTATACGTTATTTATCTACATGCGATAAATTGGTCAAATCGGAATATCCGCTAATAAAAATGAGATAACGTAATAATATTATATTATGGAAGTAATAACTAACAAGTTATTTTTCTTTTTTCCAAATGATCAGTATCGTGTCGTCGTTCGTATAAATTCGTTTACGTGAAATAGTCTATAGCAATAGCAATTTCGTATAATAATATTATTATATTATTGGAAGTAATTTTGAGTGAACGTGGGAAAGAACTAATTCTTTATAAAAATTATAAATTTTCATGTAAAAATCTTACTAAAAATGGACGTAAGTGGCGGTGTACAGAAAAAACTTGTAACGCTAAATTGTATGTTGACCAGGTTAAAACTACAATATTAAAAGAAGAAACTGAACACAATCATCTCCCTCCTGAAAACGTTCAACGACAAATTATATCAAATCAAGTTAAAAGAAAAGCTATGGATGATTTAATTTATTTTAATAGAAAAGCCGTAGATATATATTATGTATACCAAATTAATTTGTGATAAATTTATTGGCGCAAAAGACGTATACCTTTTTCGTTTGGGATAAATCCACCGGCGCAAAAGATGCATAAATTTCAGGTTGTCTAGAAAAATTGGCGCAATTGACAAACACCGAAAAAATTATACAAATAACCGTAAAATACGGAAACAGTATTTAAATTATAATATATTATATTACACTGAAGCTTTGCTCAGAATCGTTTTATACTAAATAAATGAGTCATCATTTCTTTAAAACTTAATACATTCATCACCAATATCTTGTCCGAGGACCGAAGGGACGAAGGACGAACTTGTACCACCATCATCTCACTTACCAGCTTTTTTCTACTTGTAACTCTTTACTCTTATAAAAAAAAAAAATCCAAATTGAGCTTTATAAAACTTAGACCATATGAAAATGTGTCTAGTTTATTAGTGATAGACATTTCACACTAGATAAATAAATAATTTAAAATTTTGATTGAAAAACGCTATGTAACATGAAAATAATAATTTTCGTTAAAATTAAAAAAAAAAACTAAACAATTCGAAATAAGTATAAAAAAAATCCTAACAGTTTTTGAGATTTTATCAGCATTGTTCGAAAACTACAAATAGGAATAGGATAATGTTTGAAAAAAATACACACACACATCATTGTGAAACCAATACAAATTTGAATGAAACCTCATATTTTATACTGAACATAATATATTATGTGTTATAAGTTGGAATAATTATTAATTTTAATTGTCTTATCTATATTTTAGCTTTCTTTTAAATGTAATTTTTTTTTTTTTTAAATTTAAATTTGTCCCTCATCTGTATCATTCTTGATGTCAGAACACGGTCGGCATTAGGTCGGACCAGTGGCGCCGATAAAAATAAATGTAGGACAAATCATATTTGACTACCCTACCATCCATCCACCCACCTTACCGAAATACCTACTTCAGTTAATAATTATTTCTTAGTTTCATTCTAAGAATCATTTATTATATAGATTTATTCTTAATACAAATTTTATACAACTGCATTATGCCCTATAATATGTTACAACTAACAAAAATTATAAATGGTTTGTATGGTAGTATAGTATGACCAATTAAGATTCATACCAAACACCTTACTAATCTAATTATACACCTAACAAAAAAAAAAAAAATCAAATAAAAATCACCTACAAACCAATACAAAAATAATTTAGAAATAATTTTTACCTAAACTTAGTACAAAAAAAATATGTATGTATATATTTATATTATATAGTATTAGAAAAATAAAAATAGAACTAGGCTAATGGTAATTGATGACGATTGATTTATTGATGTTACGTACTGGTTTTTCAGTAGTTCACATGAATGCACCGATAAGGATTGTAATAGTTTACAAATCCTTTCGACAGTGAAATCCTGTGTCAGTCGTACTGAATTTTCAAAACTGTTTACATTCACAAAGTCTGGTGCGTCTGACGTCTGGGGCTCATCTCGGACTGATTGACCGAGCGATTGTGTTACACATGTTTGACATTACCTTTGAAGCTGATATGCACGTAGGTCTTGGTATATCGCCGAGATTATATCGGTGCTTATTTTTTAGATTTCGTTATTTTTGTACAACGCGCTTAAAACCTTTTTTACTTATTTTTACTTAATTAATATATATCACACAGCACTACGGCTGTTATATTTTGGTTTATGTTATATTTTCATATTATCACATATGGTGAGATTAAAATATGAAATGCGATGGCACACGTATGTTATACCGGTTTTTAAAACCAGGCGTTTTAAATAGAAATGTGTTTTATACGTACCTGTAACGTAATGTGTGTACATATTGCGTTTGTAAGAACTAAGGAGCAATTATTGTGATTTGTGAGTGATATTATTTCGTGCTCAGTTGTAATTCGTGTCAGAAATTAAGGTGCATCGAGTAAAAAAAACTAACAGAAAGACGTGTACACTATCTCCAATTCATAGTTTTGACAAAATTCAAAAAAATTTGATTTTTCATATTCGAATTGGGGAGAATATTTCAATTTTCATAAGAGAGAAGGTATATTTGCGTAACTTACAGACCGATATTTACTCATCCGAACCACTTTTGACATTGATTAGTCCGTATTCAAATATCGGAAGATACTCGTTTGCGCACAGTACACAATTTTTTACCTGAAAACTGACAACTCGTTTGCGTACTTATATTGTTACTTGTAGAGAAAATTTCGATAAGATACACGTAATCTCAAAAATGTTTGATTAACTGGTGTGCAGTTCTAAACGATAATGTGATTTTAGATAAATGTGTGCGTTATTGACGACCGCTGGATTATTATTTAGTCGAACGTGTGATGCTATCGAGACACGAGTCATTTTATTTCGTGTAGTACCATGGACATTCAAATATCAAATGTTTTTGAAACGCGCAAAGAACAACGTTGTTTTAATATTGAAAACTATAAGTATAGTGAGTTTCGTGTTTTAAAATCAGGTGATCTGTTGTTTAGATGTACCAATAAAAAATGTACATCAAGAGTTACGGCGAATGAATCAATTACCAGATTCACAGATTATATTCTAGAAAATTATATTTTGCCTGACTCAGATTTCCCTCCAGTTATGTGGGCAAGTGCACCAAGTAATAATAGTCCAAGGACAACAAACGACGTAAAAAGTTTTCATCATCATCACAATAGTCAATATTACTCGCCACATCCAAATATCTACCTAGTTATAGACACAATATTACAAATTCAATCAGAATCAGAATTAAAATTAAATTCAATAAAGAAAATTATTAATGATGTTCAGCGAAAAGACACCATAAATAAATTAAATTTTTTAGAAAAATGTTTCACACAACTATGTGAAAAATCTATAAATCGATTAGAATATTTAAAACAAATCGGCACAAAATATTATAGCGATAAATTAATAAAATAGTAAATACATTGAAATAACACGACAAATTTAATTTAAATTAAATTAACAAAACAAAAAAGACATTTTTAATCACGCCTGTTGTAAACAGACAGTCCTAAGCCCGTAGAAGTGAGAAGGAAAATGTTTGAAAACAATCTTTTGTTAGTTCAAATCAATTTTGTTAGTTCTTATGGGTTTTAGTAGACTTTTGCTATAGTTTATGTACGCAAACGAGTCATACGTTTTTGGTCATTTATCGCAGGTATTAAAAATTCGTGTACGCAAACGAGTTGTAAATTTGTGCGCAAACGAGTCGCAAAAAAGGTCAAATGTACGCAAACGGGTAACGGCCCAAATATCAACGTTAAAGTTGAATGTTTGTGTAGTAACTGAGAATGAAACTTTTGTTAATCATAAAAAAATTGTTATATTTTTTCGACGATCGATTTCAACGATAAATAATTATTAATATTAATAAATAATTTGATCGGCTTAGTTAGTTGATGACAGTTAATATTACAAGTGCAAAATAGCTGTTATTTGCGGTTTCTATTTGGCTTTTAGAGTTTTATACTGATTGTTTACCGTCCGTGTTTTTGTATAATAGAAAATAAAATTACCGGTTTAGCTGTCGGTGGACCGCATAGGGTGTTCGGATCATTCCTTCGTTACACACCGAGACATGTATATAGCCTGAGTGAGAGGTTTATTATTACACCCATGCTTATATATATATATATATATATATATATATATATATATATATTTATGTATATACTAATATTAAGGGTGCTGAGGGTTGTAAATATGCGTCGAGTTACCCTTTTAAGCGCCACCAGGTACCAGGAGACTATGTTCCAATCCTCCATTACTGTATCGTGAACAGTGGTTATATTATTAAAACTTACCACCGGTCCCTCCGTGCGGACGAGTACGCGAATGACGTGGCGTAGAGGATTCTATAACCAGTTACCGTTGAGTGTAACATTTGTAAATGAGCCGCGATAATTAAAATCGACGGCTTCTATTCTCATCATTAAAACAATATTGTTTGCGTTCCGATCGAATCAAACCGTTTAAAAATCAAAAAAAAAAAAAAAACGCACCTCTAATGAAACAGATGGAAAAATCTCTCTCCACTCAGTACCTACCTATTAACGCGTCATTGAGATGTTTAGTCTTACAGTTTTCAGAAAAAAACATAAATATACAATAGTATGAATTAAACTCATTTTGCATAAATTACCTGTAAAAATACAAAGAATTTAACGATTTAGGTTCCTTAGAAAATCTTTAAGTATAACTCGATTGTTATCTACATTAATAAAGTAGTTGAGTTTATCACGTTTTTAGTATACACTTACTTACATTAAGGAAGTACCTACTAAAAATCTTTATTTAATGACCAAACTTTGCTCATTATCAATCTAAATCGAATCGGTATTGTATAGGTAAGATGTGAAGAGAAGATATTTTCCCAGGGTTTTGAACGTTTTAAACAGAGTGCTACACAACGTATCTTTTCAAACATCTCCATAAAAAATATTCGGGACCAAAATATTCCACCGTCGATTGATATTCGTATGTATAGATAAATCACGGCAGTGACAAAATCACGAACACGACGTAATGTACAAGGATACAAAATCGCCAATCGGATATAAAAAATCATACCGTAAACGACACGATTGATAGGTAGGTACTCAAGTGACAGTCATACTCTTCATGTTTCGTATGTTGCGTATTCCATCGTGAATATCGTTGTTCGTTCACTTAAGATCTAAGATACCTAAGATCTAAGATATAAGGTAGTTAAGTAGTGGCCCAACTAGGTACTGAATTTACCTTGTATAAATGTGAAATTTCAATGGCCCAGTTACCGTATACTATTATTTTTTTTTTTAATAAAGGTCAATCGTTACTCAAATCCCGGGCGTCCATTTTAAATAGGTACTTAAATAATATTCATGTCCTGTTTGTCATATAATTATAACATTCGATTCGGTGTGCTATTGTATATTGCAGGATGTTTACTTTCATGGTAAATTTAATTAAGTAAATATTACAAAGGTTTGTTTGATCAAGCATATTTACATAAGTAACGTTCTAAAAAAGTAAATAATGTTGAATTCCAATACTCGAGTCAAACTCCAAATTTACACAAACTCATTTTTTTTCTGAAGTACATATATATATAAGTATTTGCCACTGGTATAAGCTAAGAAATATTATAATAAATGATATCTGAAATAAAGTACATTTCAGTATTTTGGATTAAGAAAATCTTTTGTTGCATTGAATTATTTAAGTTCTAAATTGTGTATAGGTGTATAGGTTAGTAATTATTTAAATAGATACACTATACCTTAGTACCGAAGAATACTTAAAAGTCTTTAAAAGTGAAAAAAATGTAATTAGTAGTAACAATAATGTCCTTTATATAATTAGGTCCTTATAGTTGTTCATATAGGTTCACACAATTTGAACTAGAACCTATATATATATTGTTA
Source organism: Therioaphis trifolii (assembly GCA_027580255.1). Taxonomy (NCBI): domain Eukaryota; kingdom Metazoa; phylum Arthropoda; class Insecta; order Hemiptera; family Aphididae; genus Therioaphis; species Therioaphis trifolii. Next base: position 37,975,504 of record CM050405.1, read on the forward strand.
TATGCGAAAATAAAATAAAACTTTAAATTTTTTTCATACAAAACATATTATACCAGCTAGATTTTGTTATAATAAACACGTCAAATAAGTTTACAAAGATCCTAAAATAAAAAAAATATACATTTTTAAACGTAGTATAAGAATAAACAATACCCATTACTAGGGCCCGGAAGTTATTGCATTAAAAATCATTAAAATTGATTGCTATATTGCAATAAAAAATACCTAAGATTGCGTTTAAAAATTGCAATTAAAATATTTTTATATTGATAGATTTTAGTTAAAACTTTTAATTTTTGAGAAAATATACTAGTGGTATAAGTAGTGATAAAGCATTCTTTATTTAATTAGAAAACGGCATAAGGTACAAGTAAAAATACTATTTTTAGATTATTAAAAATTAAAATTAAAAAATTATTAAAAATTGAAATTAAAAAGGAATTCTGCAAGCAATTTTATCAAAATTTAAAAATAATTTTTCCTTTTTTACAGTAAAACCTTAAAACTCAAAAATGATTGCTCTTCACGATAAATGATTTCTTCATGTTCTCAAACTCGAAAGATCTTCGATTAGAAGACAATAATTTTTTGTATTCGGAAAAACTGCGTTCCACGTCGACAGAAATTATAGGTGCGTATTTGAAATAAATCGATTATTTATCGAAATTTATCTGCTACAATTTTATCATCTCACAATACGTTTCATATTTGTTGTAGAACTTCACATCCCTTATCCAATACATTTTTTAACTATTCATTAATTAATTTGCCCGTTATTCCTGACACTGAACTTAATTTGTCACAAATCTTTCTAACTATTTCAATGCTTGACGCCAAAGAAAGTCCTTGCGTTTCTAATTTTTCTATAGCATCAGGTAAATATCTATAATTGCCGTGAATAAAAACTAAACTTGTTTCCAACAATGGATCATCTAATATGATTTGTGTTTCTTTTATCGAAATCGGTTCTAGTAATACCTATATATTTTACTAAAATACTGGACATTTGATCTATTATGACAATATTTTTAATTCTACGATTTTATCATATTAAGTCATTTTTTTAAATTACAGATATATTTTAATGTAATATTATACAAATATATTTTCAAAAGAGCATTTCAACGTACAGTTTTTACTATTTTCAAAGAACACAAATTCAATTTCTATTTTTGACTTATCTTTACAATATAATACGGAATTCTGTAATGTAAATATTTAGCTATGATGGAATCCGTTTTATTGACACGATTCATACAACACTATATGGTCCAAACTCTATGTTCCCAGAATTTCAATCAAAAAGTCCACGGAACGCTAAGTAAATTAAACGTGTGAAAACCAATCAAGAGTGTTTACTTTTTTTTGCAAATCCGATAAAGAAAATATGTGTATCCCTACCTATAGACAACGCGTATTTTATAAAACGAGAAGCAACTGGATTATAGACGATCAGTTCATTATTAACTTTCAAAACGTTGTCTTACGTTGTTGACTGTTTAAATAATTTTATTTGTGGCTCTTACATTTGGGAAAAATGTTAACTAAAAGTGTTTTTGTTATTCTCTTAGTGGCAATTTCAATGGCAAAAGTAAGAAAACTATAGTCAAAATTGTTAATCTGTATAAATACGAAAATTGCGTGGAAATAAATCAAGTGTAGCCACCGTCCCGAGAAATAACGAAATAAATTAAATACTTAAGTATATTTTGTGCTAACTCATTTAAAATGTGATATTTTTTGTTTTTTTTTAGACATTTGATATGGTGAACAAACCATCTCAAAACACAACTCACCATATAATTAAGAAGTCATTAAAAGATGTCACCATAAAAGAGGCTACAGAGGACCGAGAAATTCACGCCAAGTCCACGTTAAAAAACGGAATCGAAGAAAAAACTAAAAGGGCAGTAATTCATTTAGGGAATCAGGTAACCTTTTTATAAATATTTAAGAACATTTTTATGCACAATAAATCATATTATTACATCGCCAAATACATGTAAAATTGTCTTTATTAAAAACGAAATTACTGAATTTTTATTCTAATAGTAATACTTTATTTTATGCTTTCGTTATATCAACATTATTCTTATTCTACCAACAAACATAGGAATAGTTAGTAACATTTTTGTTTACAATATATATTATATTGAAATTAATGTTTTTTAAATGAAAATGTTGAATACATCACTGTAATTATATGCTAAAAAAATTGAAACTATTAACCACCTGTGTCCTGTTATATCTATTTTTTTAAAATATAACTTTATAATGAAATATACAGTGTAATCTTTATATCGAGTTGGTTGTTATGATTACCATGCTTTTTAGTTAATGTACTGTTAAATTACAGTCACTGTTTAAAATTTGAATTTATAATATTTTTCACATTTTATAAACCTTGAACATTTATTTCCGGCACTTCGTTTTTATTAAAGCAATAAATTAATTCGATTATGTAATTTCTTTATATGCGTCTATATCTTAAATTTGATGAAAATATCTGATTTTGTATTCAATCTTTATGCGAATCCGGTTAAATATTATTACTTTTAATAGGTGTAAAAATAACCGATGGGATGTATGATTTTTCAACAAAGTCGTTGTTTACATATCTTTCTAGACCAAATAATTACACTAGAAATTAACTTGAAATTTAAATAAGTAATTTAGACAACTTTAGATTTATTTCTAGGCTTTATTTTTAAATATTTCTATATACTAATGTCATTAAAATGAAAATTTTAAATGTTTAATAAATAAGGCTCTCTTTCTTACTATGAAACACAACTAGTCTTTAATTATATGTTGTGAATGTTTTCGAGTAGATGGTAATATTTATTAGTTTGGTTGGTTCGTGGTTTATCGTTGATGTATAATGTATATAATGCATGTATTTATTTTTATATATAATACTTATAAATAGACGTATATAATAGCGCTGATATCTAAAAAAAATGTGTAATTGTTGTAGTTTAAACATGGAAACGAATTAACTAAAAAACATATGGAAATTGGTCATATCAAGACCGAAAAAATGAAAAAAATAAATCCTGTCTTGGCGAGAAAATTAAACAAAATGTTTGAAAAGATACGTGAGTTCATAAAAATAACCAAGGGTGTCAGCAAAAAAATTGTTAAAAAAGACAAAATATCAACGTCTTACGATAGAACCAAAGACTCGTTTCGTCAATTGACAAAATTTGATCTGACCGTGAGTGTCAAAATTTTGAGGTACTTATCCACATTTCCTTGTAAATTTAATTCAAAATTTAACAAACAATTAAATTCATATGATTTATTGCTTATAATTTCAGTCTGGCGTCTTTAGAGTGATCGTCAAGAAGAGTTAGGAATAAGAACAACATGTAAGACATTACTACGGAATACTGCCATTTTTAATAATATGCATAAATATTTTTCTAACATATTATCGTACTATTTTATCTATTTATCCAATTAAAAAAATATATATATTTAAGTTATAGATGACTACATTGTATCTTGAAAAATTCAGTAAAGAACTGAAAAATAAAATGCCTTATACCTACTATTCGTTAATTTGTAATTTATAATATTAGATATGTTATGTAATTTTGTGATCGATATTCAACCACTAAACAATTTGCCACGTGGCGTACCTACTATAATCACGATTTAATCACTATTATTTTTGCGTTTTTCTTTGTACGACACAGTTTATGTACGTGTGAATAATTTAAAAAAATACTCTCCAAATTATTACTGCTGAAGTACATGCGACTTGCTTAACATACTATGATTTTGTGAAATGCTTATTATTATTATTATTATTATTGTTTATTTAACAAATATATAGTTTATCTTGAAAATACACGATTTGTTATTTATTATTTTATTCTTTTAACTCCACAATAATTATTTTGAATGCTATTAAGACAGAGAAAGGTCAAAGTCATTAATATTTCTCAAAAATTATTATTTATTACAATTATAGAAATGAAAAATTATAAAAAATAATTTTTGATTTACTCAATTCAACATTAACTGTATATAGCTAAATGAAATTTTTTATGTGACTTCTTTAATAAATTCAACTAAATTATTTATTTTAGATTTTAAGTGAAACAAAGGATCTTTTAGTTTCACAATGATGTTTATAATTATTAAAATTGTTTTATTGAACCTAACCGTTAGGAAGTCTACGAGTTATTAATTTCTATTACTGCGATATCAAAGCTCGAATATTGTAATGAAAAGTCATTAAATTGTATAACTTTGTTGTAAAAGTATACCAACTCAGACGCTAAATGAAAAAATGTATAAAATGCTCTCAGTTATTTGTCACCACGGTGTGTCATTTACATTATAGTTTTACCGTAACATTCATTGATTCATGTTGATATAATTAATTTAAATACAATTTCTAAAATCTAAATTAATTTTTTACACTAAAATATATACAAATAATACAATTCTTTCACGGTTACTCAGGTTAGAGAAGTCGTGATACCAAAAAGAGGCCAAATAATACAAGTTCATTAATTAATTAGTATTAAAAGACGCATTTACAATAGTATTTAATGAAATATGTTTATCTAGTACGAATAATTTAACTAAGCTTGGTTGTCACACTTATAAATTAAATATAATAGAAAATAAATAATTCTTTGTACGTATATAAATAACAAAAAAAAAAAAAAAACACACTTCGTCAAGTTCGAAAAGCGATATTATACTTCATAATATTTATTAGTAGAGATCGGAGTTTGTAGCTAGGTTATTCCTAGGTTTTTTATTTTTCTATCACGCTCTCTTTTTCTTGTCCATACAGTGTACTCACTCGTTCCGAACGGGCAATATTTAGATCCATAAAATATTATACGTGTATAATAGATACAGTATTCGTATATTTGTTTTCGGTGTGCGTTAATGATTCGTCTGTATTCAAATATTTAGATGTATATATGGTAACGTAAACCTGTTTGGACATCAAAGTTTTTTCGAATCATTTGCTGCCGTCTGTTTTATTCGGTCGTTGCTCTATCAATATAAGCCCGGAGACCACCACCGTGCATCGACGGTCTGTTCCAGTCTTGCACATTTAATATGTCCTCACAAACTAATTCAACTATAGAAACTAAAATACAATAATGTGAAAAACACGTCGAGATTATGTTAAAACGGTTATGGTACCTATGAATCGAAAAAGAATATTCATGCGACCATACGCCAGAAAATAATAAAAATGCGTAATATTTGAACAAATGAAGGGAAACCGATAACTAGTGATAATTTAGGTACCTATGTTAGTTTATCTGTTTTGGAATATGTGTATCGCATATACTTTATATTCATAATCAGCGATAAACATTGTACAACAGTAAAAATAATATAACACACTCGAACCGACCCGCTAACTAACTTATTATTGGTTCTTTCAATTTGATATTAAGGTGAATCTATAGATTTATGCACGTAAGAAATGTAGTAAAATATAAAATAATTTTGTCAAAGCCTGAAATTATTGTCGAAAGTGAAAATTCTAGAATATAAATAACCCTTAAGGATCACGGCATAGTGCCATTTATAATAGTAAACATACTATTTTAAGTTATAATATCTAGAAAAATATTGGTAGGAGACTTTAACGCACACAACATTTTATATTTTACGTCGGTTTTATTTTTTTCATTAGGTTGGGATGAAAATAACGGATTATTCACTGCGTTCTAGACAGTAAATTAGGGATTTTCGGAAATACAAATGTATACCATAATTAACTATATAATGAAAAATAACGAGGATTTCATTTAATGCATTCTTTATTCATAATTTTATGTAGATTTATCATATTTATTTTGGACATTGACATAGCCATTTAAAATTTTTTGAGCATAAGTTAATGATACACTCTTAAAATAAGCATGAAAAAACTTTCGGTCATAGCTTTATAACGTTTTCAGACCAATATTAAACATAACATTTTGTGTGCCTTAACATAACATGATTTTAAATCGTACTTTATACCTATTTTATTACTTTTGTTAAAAAACGCGCTCTAAAAAAAAAAAATGATATTCGTATAAATAGTCGGATATTATCTTTATGTTTAAAATGAGTGTCAGTAAATGGATACATTTCGAAAATGGTTATTTGATTCAGCAAATAAATTCAAAACTTTTTTGTACCCATGACGTCATTAAAATAATAAACTACTCATAATTTGTGTGACGAAGCAAAAATGTTTAAAAAATGTTACCGATTATTCATAAATTGCTATGATGTTACTCACTGCGTTTAAAAAGTTATTACTTATTGGATAAAAGATATTCTATATAATTATTATAATAACTACGAGCATGTCAGTTGACATTATTTGTAATTAAGATTTTGAGTGCAGTGGAGGATTTATTCATCTCAAATGTATGTTCATTTTTTTTAGTCGACACTTTTTGGCTAACTTAAAATTGTCCAAAAGTTTCATCCAGCAAATCTATAGATCGAATATCATTTATAAATGGTCATCAACGGTTCATTTTTCGAATAGATTTTTCAGTCATAGACTTAGTTAAAAGTAAAAACAACACTTTTAATAAATGGATTTTAATTATTAAAATTAATAATTAATTAATTAATTAATTTTTAATTTTTAATTATTTTAGTCATAAATTCAAATGTAATGTTACTAGTAGATTCAAATTTTCACCATGTTTAAATAATGGATTGTTACATATTATTTTACATACGTTGATTAATAATAATAATAAAAAAAAACATACGTTTGAAAAAAAAAGAACTTTTAATAAACCTCGATTTTTCAACTTTATTCTAAGTTTATCTTCACTTATATTTTTAATAATTGACCAAAGGTTCTGAATATTAAATAAGAACATACTCCTATACTTATGTCTTATGACTTATTAGTTATATGTTATTATTTAATTATTAGTTAATAAGTTATTTATAAGAACTTAACATTTTATTTGATGAATAATAGAAAAATGAGAAATTTATAATAATTTTAAAGTTCTACAAGTAGGTACTGTATCAAAGGTAAACTTTTGGATAAAAAAAGAAATCCAAACGGTATATTTAAATTCTGAAGCTTAGGTTGTAACTATTTGGTAATAAAATTCATAATATTGCAGTACTAATTTTAAAACTTTTATTACTAAATTTTAAAATAATTATTAAACTTAACTGTCTTAATTCTATAAAATTGTTTAAATGACAAACTCTATATTTCTTTGTTTTTCATTTGAAAAGTGATTGATAACTTCTTCTGGATCTACAAAAATATTTCTATGCACACTGAGTATAATTCTAAGTTTGTCAATCAGTCATCTCCAGTTGCATAAAAATAAGTTATTTGTCGATTACACATTTTGGTGGTAATGTATTAATATGTATAATTTTATTGAGAAATACGGTTGGTATATATATTATATACCCGAAGCGAATTTATCAAGTACAGTTATTTATAACGTAGACCATAGCTATTAGTTGTCATTCGTATTTGCACGAAACTACAGGCGTCGGGGTGCACAAAGCAATATTGACTGTCCGTGTACACTATACGACGTACGTAGCTGTAATGTTTATAATTATAATTGTTTATTATTCGTCATAACTCATAGGCTACAAAAACACAAGAATATTATGTTTATTTATTTGACGTGAACATCAAATGTTTATTGATTATTCTAGACTACGACCTAATAAAAAACGAAAAAATTTAGGGCGGGGGTCTGAATCCCGAAAACCCCCTCCCATGTAAGCTCTTGATTAAAAGTCTGAGCTGCCGTACATTTTGGGTTTGTCGCGAAACGACATCGAGCGTTTCTCGCCAAATCCGCCAATTCTCTAGACCGCATACTTGATTGTCTCGACGCCCACGTCGGATTTGACGCTGTTACTAAGTGACGGTAGGTTTGTTGGACGACGGTTTAAACGGCTTAACGTTTTGTTAAAAGATATTATGTTTTCGATTAAATTAACGACTGTTTGAAATTTGACTAGACTCTTTGAAAAGACGTTTTTCTATACAGAACATCAACGAACAATGTCTTCGTACACCCAAGATCCTGGGAAATCAACGTTACGTCCAGAAAATACGACGGACAGATGTGTATTTATGCATGTACAGTAAAAAATTTCTAAAAATACAAGTTGATTACAGTTTTTTTCTAATTTTTATCAAATCCATTCCAATAAAAATAAAGAGCACTATTTGGAATGTATAAATTCGTGGCTATTAAATCATCTGTAAAACATAAATATTTAAGTATTAATGCCAAAACGAATTAAATTATGCCATCTTCCGGAAATATTTTCATTTATTTATTTATTTTTTCTTGATTAGGCATTATTATTTTCTAAAATATCATATTATTCTAAAACGTTTTATCACATAGAACGGAATTAAATTTTTTGTGGGTCAGGCTATCCTGATTCTGTGCGCCTCCAATGATACATTAAGAATTAACAGCGTATTTTAATGTTAATAATCTTGGCTGTTGTACAAAAGCGTAAGATAGCGATATCCGTATAGGCTTATATGTTTTTGCTAATAAATAGAGCCAAATGTGAAAACAAAAATCATTCATTTGCATACTTACATACAATCATTCAGTATACATACTTAATATAACAGACAATTTCATGAAAATCATAATGAGTAATGCATGTGCGTTAACGTTAAAGACTTAGCGTAGGTATAGCGTGTTGCACACGATTCAAACGAATTTATAAAACACATTTAAACGGTCTGTCGTGTCTGGAATGATCGTCGCCAGCAATGCATATGATATACTCACTTTTCAAACAAAAAAACCGTGTTGTTAAAACCGCGCCGAGACAGTCGACGAAGAAATACCCATAAACATATTATTAAAATTTATGTTAATGGAAATGGACGAGAGAAATATATATATATATAATTTCATGCGAGAAATGTTAATCCGACGTGACCGGATCAGAGACGTCGTTACCTACCTAGTCCAACGACCGCAGCGTTCTCGTAGATTATTATGGTTTACAACCACGGCCGAGAACCCTCTTCAAGTATTCTTTAACGACCGTCGGTCTGGTCTCAAGGTCTCGAAACGTATGCATGATACACACAAAACACCAACAGTTTTGTAATTTGATACTATAGTAGTATAATAGCCGTAAGGCGAGAGGGAAAACTACTCGTTTGTTTATATTTTTATAATGGCCGTATGGGAGGCGAGTGTTTTAGGTTACGAATTAGCGAGAGGCGGCATCGGCACGACGGAAGACTGTGATCATAGTCAGTCGACTAAAAAACCAATTATTTTCCACAGTACACGATATTGTTAGCATACAAATGCTTATCCTGCATATGACATGTTATGACATGGTCATATCGAAATCATCGCCGTACGCATAATTAACAATTAAAGTAATTAAAAAACGCATTCATAAAAATGTTATGATAACTTGTATTATAAATACAATTTTAGATTCTAATTGAAAAAATCACTTTTAGGTGTAACAATTTTTTTGACCGATATTTTTGGATTCACCACTCATATTTCGAAAGTTTTCGATTTTCAAGAGATCTAATTTTCTGTTACTTTGGGTAAAATAGCAAATAAAAAGTATCGATATTAGCCGCCAGAAATTGTGCAAGACGAAAGTCACGCGCTAGGTTAAGACCGATGACGTATTGCGTATAAAGACGACTGACGAGTGTATAATTCGAGATTCACGCGATTACAATGGGACGAGATCTTTATTTTATCGTCGTCTCGTCTTCGGAGGCGTCCCACACGTGGACAGCCTATTAAATACGATGTGGTATTTATTTTAATGATGCGTTTAATCGATTATCGAAGCTCGTGCGTGTTAATAAAGGTTCAGCGTTCCATTAATACATTAAAAACAAAAAATAATAATAATCATAATAAATTACCGTCAATGTTTAAAACACAATATAAACACGATGATTTATCGACAACTTGTAACGTATCATGACATAATAATTACTGCTCAGCACTCGTTGTATCGAAAATGTCGTCACATTAATGTTTTTCGAATATAGCAATTCCTGACACTCTGAAAATAAATGCAAATAAGCAATTATAACACTCAAAACGGTTTGGACGTGTACGTCTCGGAGTAGTTACAAATGACGATGTGTTCGGACGCATATTATAGCGAGAGACAACTGATGTAATACGTGAATGCCTCTCGTTTGATTTATCACTTTTATTGAAATCGTCGTTCATCACCATGTCATACTTACTATTTGTTGATAAATTAATTTTTCTATTGATCATTAAGAAGCAACTTAGACCGAATCTTAGTCACGTGCGATACAACTATAGGACGGTTGGACCTGCGTGGACTCATAATATATTATTGAGTGGCTTCGAATTTCGTGCGACGGTTGCAACGCACACACAGTCACACTCCACACACCCACACACATGACCGTTACCCGTTTGCGTACATTTGACCTTTTTTGCGACTCGTTTGCGTACAAATTTACAACTCGATTGCGTACACAAATTTTTAATACCTGCGATAAATGACCCAAAACGTATGACTCGTTTGCGTACATAAACTATAGCAAAAGTCTACTAAAACTCGTGATTGTGTGCCTCGTGATTGTGTGTGTTTGAAGTATTAATTACCTTGGTAATTGATTCATTCACTGTAACTCTTGATGTACATTTTTTATTGGTACATCTAAACAACAGATCACCTGATTTTAAAACACGAAACTCACTATACTAATAGTTTTCAATATTAAAACAACGATTTCCTCTGCGCGTTTCAAAAACATTTGATATTTGAATGTCCATGGTACAACACGAAATAAAATGACTCGTGTCTCGATAGCATCACACGTTCGACTAAATAATAATCCAGCGGTCGTCAATAACGCACACATTTATCTAAAATCACATTATCGTATAGAACTGCACACCAGTTAATCAAACATTTTTGAGATTACGTGTATCTTATCGAAATTTTCTCTACAAGTAATAATATAAGTACGCAAACGAGTTGTCAGTTTTCAGGTAAAAAATTGTGTACTGTGCGCAAACGAGTATCTTCCGATATTTGAATACGGACTAATCAATGTCAAAAGTGGTTCAGATGAGTAAATATCCGGATAATTAAAACGGTCGTAAAATTTGGTCTGTAGGTTACGCAAATATACCTTCTCTCTTATGAAAATTGAAATATTCTCCCCAATTCGAATATGAAAAATCAAATTTTTAATTAATTTTTTTGAATTTTGTCAAAACTATGAATTGGGGATAGTGTACACGTCTTTCTGTTAGTTTTTTTTACTCGATGCACCTTAATTTCTGACACGAATTACAACTGAGCACGAAATAATATCACTCACAAATCACAATAATTGCTCCTTAGTTCTTACAAACGCAATATGCACAAACATTACGTTACAGGTACGTATAAAACACATTTCTATTTAAAACGCCTGGTTTTAAACACCGGTATAACATACGTGTGCCATCACATTTCATATTTTAATCTCACCCTGTGTGATAATATTAAAATATAACATAAACCAAAATATAACAGCCGTAGTGCTGTGTGATATATATTAATTAAGTAAAAATAAGTAAAAAAGGTTTTAAGCGCGTTGTACCTAAATAACGAAATCTAAAAAATAAGCACTGATATAATCTCGGCGATATACCAAGACCTACGTGCATACGAGTATCTCCCATACACATACGCGCAATGACAATAATATTATTTTTTAAGTAATAGTTTGGGTAAACAAGCCACTAATGCGCAAGAAGAGTTAATGAGTGCATCACTGGTGATTTTCGAATGTTTTGATTGATTTAAAACCATACGAGAATGGTATATATATATATAGATACCATTTGATATATTTTAATAAAATTAATCATTCTATAGAGCATATCAAACCAACAGCGCAGCTGGTTTCAGTGGCGGATTAACCTTCTCGGCGCCCATAGGCACGTTCAGTGTTTGCCACCCCCGTTTTTTAATACTATCTAAAAATCGTAATTTGAATGGGCTAACATCGAAGAGTGGTATAGTCGTCCCGGGAGTGAAAAATGGTTCAAATGTACTATGGTTGAATAATTATTAATTTATACTTTAGTTCAAATATTGTATTACATATTATAATCTAACTAGTTACAATGTATAAATTACATAAAGAGTACGCATGATTTAATGCAGTTCTTTTCGAGATTTTAGTTGGGAAAAATCTTTTATCATATGGTCGAAGTCTAATTCGTTCGTAATGTGGTTCGCAAAACACAGTATAGACAAAGCGTTGAGTTTTTCTTCTACTAAGTTGGCTCGTAAATACATTTTTATTCTTTTTAGCGCGGAAAATGACCTTTCAGCTGTGCAGTTGAATGCTGCCATGGAAAGAAATATTCTAAGAGCTATGAAAAAGTTCGGAAATGTTTGCTCCAGTTTTTGATCAATAAACTGTTCGAAGTTTTGGAAATTTTATGCTCTTTGTAGTGCAGTACCTCAGTTAGAAAATTTTCATCCAAATCATCTTTATACAGCATCTGTAAATGTAGCCTTATTCTTAATTCTTATTAAGCGGCTGCGTGTATTTCTCATGCGCGTTGTGTTATAATGCAAGTTATAACAAGAAACAAGTAGCCATTAATTTCTTTAGATACCAAAAATGATGAATACCCCATTTGAATATCATTAATTTTTTACCTTTTTTTTTTGTACCATAAAAATAAAATAACATGAAAAGATTTGCCGCCCCCTACAAATTGCCGCCCTAGGCTCGAGCCTTACGAGCCTAATGGGTAATCCGCCACTGGCTGGTTTATAAAGTATTATAAAATAATAATAATAATAATAATAACAACAATACAATATCGATGATGACAAAGTCGAATTTTTAAAAACCACCTATTCTTTGGTTCGACATTCGAGCTAGACACACACGCACACGCACACGCGTGCGGGTTTTTTGTTCCTCTTGTCCCGGCCAGTTAATTGTTGTTAAACTTGACCCTCGCTCCGTATGTATACTCTTGTAATATGCGGGCATCGCCGGTGTCCGCCAAAAATGTACCTTTCCCTTTTCCGCCAGACAAAATTTTATTGGCACTATCGTTGACAATAAAACACAGATAGGAACAAACAAAACATATTATTTTTCAATACTGAAAAGTATTTCGGTTAGAAAATAAAATTGCGAATAAGTTAATTGTCTAACTAATAAGTAAATTGTTAATTAACTGAGTTGTTTTCATTATCAACGATAGTACATTATAAATCAATGTCACTTTATGTATCGGGCTAATCGCTATCTATAAGCAAGTACAAAATTGTGTCTGAGCCATGTACACGTTGCTCACTGTTACCTACCCGTATTAAAAATAACCCAACTTAAGCCTCGATTATTAATCAATATTATTCGAGTAATAGTCTTAATTTCGTATGGCAGAAAAGTGTATCGGCGGAAAAGGGAAAGGCATATTTTTGGCGAATACGTGACTCGCCCGTAATATACATCCGTACATTCCGTACGGACGGAGACGGAACGCTGTGTGATGACTTTCTTCTCATTTTGAATTTTTATCGAAGAACGCTGGTCGAATGGTCGCTATAAAATGTGTATGATATTGTCCTTATATATATATATATATATATACAGTAGAAGCCGCTTATTAGAAACACGGATAATTGATACAATCGCGTTATTGAAACATCACATCGGTTATTCGGAACAAATTCAGGCACATTTTAGAAGTTTTTAGGCAATTGTTGAAGCTCTAAATGTCCTCAGAATTGTCGTCCAGCTATCGTGTGTATGAAATAGGTTTTGCACAGCATTACTCGTATGAAAATATGGTCTTGGAGTTACTCGACGCAAAAAAACAAAGGTAGATAGAAATTTTAAATAATATAGTAAAATATATACATTTGAACATACTTTTTTAAACTATACAGTATATACAATATACATAGATAAATATACATAAATTCATATATTTTTCATTTTTTTTTTTTTTTTCATAGTACAAATCAAACCAATCGCTTATTAAAAACAATCGGTTAATTGACATATTTTACCTTGGTCCCAAAATGTTTCTAATAAGCGGCTTCTACTTTATATATATATATATATTACTGCTCACGGCCGCCGCCACCATCACCGCTTATACCCACCCGTCTTTCGTAACACATGCGCTGCGTTTTATTACGTCACATTGTACAAAAGATTAACGCCGTGTTATGGGAGAAAAAAAAAGAGACCGGTAGGTGATAAATTATGTGAGAGTTTCAGTGTACTGTGTGTGTGTTTTTTGTTGTTGTTTGTTTGTTGCCGTGAACGAACCGTCCTGGGAATAGTAGATTATCGCTACAACTTCTGTGACTTCAATGCGCGTACGTGTTTGAATATTATTCGTTTAAATAAGTGACGATCGTGTGAACGTAGTGGCACGCCGAGGGGACGGAGGATAGTAGACGAAGCCGGAGTCTGCTGAGAATATTTCTCGTGCGTTGTCGTGGGTCAATCGATTACCGAAACGACGACGGTGACATTGCCGTGTTTTGGAGAAATTGTTTTCTGTGTGTGTGTGTGTGTGTGTGTGTGTGTGTGTGTGTGTGTGTGTGTGTGTGTGTGTGTGTGTGTGTGTGTGTGTGTGTGTGTGTGTGTGTATTTGTCACTTTAAATATTTTATAATATCAATTATACGTCATCTATTTTACAAAATCTCGTTATTAATTAAGTTGCTTCTTAACAACCAATAGAAAAATGAATTTATCAGCCAGTAGTAAGTATGACATGGTGATAAACAACAATTTTAATGAAAGTAATAAAGCAAGTGAGAGGCATACATGTATTACTACATCCGAACGCATCATCATTCGTAACTACTCCTAGACGTAGAGACCTCCAAGTAAATTACTTAGAGTGTTATGATTACACAGTTGTAGTATTTATTTGTAGAGTGTTACACAGTATAATTCATTCGAAAAATATACACACTCACACACACACACACACACACACACACACACACACACACATACACACACACACACACACTCACACACACGGATCTATTGTGGTGTTCTATATAATACATACTGCATAATTGATTCAGAAAATAAATTAAATGTTTGTGTCACTGTCTAATTCGGTTGTAATTATCAAGGTGCTTGCTGAATCAGTATATGTGAATTTTTCCACTAAATACTATTGTTATATTGATGTATACATATTTTTGGTTTCCTTAGTCTTTAATAATGAAACAACTCGGTGTGAAAAACAGTAAGACTCGCTTAAAAAGCTTTCCTGCTTAAGGTGTTCTAGAGAGATGATCCATTTAAAAGCGTCTTAAGCGAGTTTTATTCTATTTATATATTATTCATTATGAAGTCAGAACTGAATAACTGATACATAGTTATTATTATTATTATTATTATTAAAATACGTGACACAATATCCGTCTCATGTCGAATGGAAATCCGACGTTGTATTGTTATATGTTTTTCAGACTCTGTGTAGAAGCGGAGGATTCATTGGTTTTTCAATAAAGTTTATTTATTTAATTGTTTTTCTGTAAACACATTTTGGTACACTTCACTTTGTCAAAAAATCTCACCGAGCATATCTAAATATCAAAAATTTAATTTTAGTTGATATTTTAAAGAGGTCGTTTTTCTCTATTGTGGATAAATTTTCCAGGTGCGAGAAAAAACTGCTGAAAACACGAGTAAAACGCCAAATTTTTCCATTAAACGATATTTTCACTAAATTGATTTTAGTTATTTATTAAGAATTTGGAATGATATGTCGCTAGAAACTTAAAATGTCCACCATATATTAATAGCATGTTAATAAATTTTTTTTATTTAAGTTTCAACAAAGTTTTGACAACGTTTGGGCTTGAAATAGAACTTGTTTTGTTGAAGTATGTTTCTAATATTATTTTTAATATTTGACTGAAAATATAATAAGAGCATACTCGGATACCAAGTACCTAAGGATGTATTAAAAAACTTCAAAAATCGTGACTCGGGCTTTTTTTTTTTTATTATTAGCTTTTACGTAAATTATTATACAATTTTCTCAGAAATGACTATTTTTATGTCAATTTTCAACTTTAAATTTTTAGGTATTAAAAATATTGTTCCATCAAATTATTATTCTTGTGAGAGTAGTGTGAGGAACGCCTATTTGAGAAGCGACGGTCACTAAGATTTTTGGAAGCTTAGGGAATAGATAGATGAGTACATGACATATTTTGTACAGCATAATTGAAAATTATTATTATTATTTTAATAATTAATAATGACAATTATTGTCAAAAAACAATTATTGTCTACAAAACACACACACACACACACACACACACACACACACACACACACACACATACACACACAATCTGGCAAATATTTTCTTTATACATTTCTGATACTGTATAATTACATTCAGTATCTATGTTTTTGTTTTTGTTTTTTTTTTTTTTTATAGTTTTTATCATAAAATAGTTATGCAAAACAATCGGTAGAAAAAACAAATTTAAAAATTATTCACAGTTTATTTAAAATAAGTAGACATCTATTCTTAAATTAGGAATAATATTAGATGTAAAAGCGAAGGCAGTTACAACTGATATTAAAGGAATAATTACCTTGTTACTTTAAAGGTAAGTAATAGTTTGAAATCAAGGAAGTTAAGCTAAGAGAGGAGAGGAAACGTTTAAGTCAATTATTGAGAAAATTGTGGTGATATTTTTATTTCTAAATTTTTTAGTGATTAAATAATATTTTCTAAAATTATTTGAAATATTTAATATAGGTACCTAACAATTGATTTTTCTCCTTAATTACCTAGGTACCTAGAAATCTAAAAAAATTTTGTTTTCAAAATTATATACATTTTATTAGTGAAATTATTTTTAAAGTCACTATTCATCTAAATTAATCAAATCTAAGATTTATTTATTACAGTTCATATTTTAGTAATTATTGAAACTACAAATAAATACAAATAAATGAATATTTAGTCAGATATAAAATATCTATTTTATGCTTAAACAATTAATGTATAAATTTTCAATGTGTATTTTGTACCATCAAATAATTAAAATTGATCTCAGAAGTAAAAAATGTAACATTTAACAATCAATTTTTTTGACAAGTATAAGAAAAATCCAAAAAACTATTTTTCTGACCCTGCTTACTGCTATGATATTTCTAAAATGTAGCTTTTGCTTTATTTGAAAACCGGTAAACAGGTATTAGATAACTGCAAAATAAATTTTAAAATAATTTTTCGTCGGTTTATAATTTAAAATGAGAGTTTCAAAATTAAGGGGGTGTATATACTTAATAATTGTTTTTGGAGTGAAAAGCAAGGACAACATTTTGTTGAAGCAAGGACAACATTTTTTAGTTTAATGATATAATTTAGGCTTTTCACTAATTTTGCAAAACGCAGCTATTTTTTTTTTTATTTATATATTACTGAATAAAAAAAAATCAAAGTAAATTGATATGAAAGGTTATCATTTATTTTTAAGAACTACTGACAGCAAGAAGAAACAATTGGATTCCTGAAGAGAATCAGAAATAATGAATCAACATATTGTAAAATTATGATTAGTTATATTTTCATGATAAAATCATCTTTAAGAAATTGGTAGTTATTACAAAAATAAAAGTAATTGATAATATAGCTCTATATATTTGAGTTTAACTCAAAAATATAATGATACAATTATGTAATAATATAGATTAACTTAAATTATTTATCATGTAAATATTCGAAAGAACATTACAACAAAAATGTGACAGTTAATATGTTGACTTAGCAATCTTTTCCAGAAATTTAAAAAACAACTTGAGTGTTTGCTCATCAGACAATCGTAGGGTTTGATCACGTATCATTTTATAATTTTCGTCTTCATACTGACGAAAAATATTATATAGATCCAATTTCTCATACAAATCTTTGATAACATTTACATTGTCCGGATTATTTATGCCGAAATTCTCCTATAACATTAACAAATAATTTATCAATAGTCCACATTTGACGAAATAATTAAAACAATGTATCAGCCAGTTACCTCCATCAAACGTTTTTGTTCCGCATTGGCTTTTTGTAATGCAACTACAACAAACCATGAACATTTTCCATTTGCAATATCATTTCCAATTTTACCGGTTTTCTTAGGATTTCCAAAACAATTCAAAAAGTCATCCTAAAATAATTATTTATTTAAATTATTCAAATACATACATTAATTTATGATTAAAGTATGCGTAGGTACTTGAACTTGGGATAAATATCCCATATCGAGCATTATGGACTTTGCTTGCTGAGAGATTTTACTCACATTTGCCTGCAAAACAAATTCATTTAGTAAATATAAATATTATTGAAAAATGATATCCTTACCATACGCATGGCAAGGCTCACAGGTAGAAAAAATGAACAATATGCAGTCTTATATCGAACAATATCATTATAATTTACCATGGTATAGTGTTCGAATTTTTTGATTTTAAAAGTACTTGTGACTAATGTATCCAGGCACTGACCTATTGATGATTTCATTGTAACCTAATTATAAAATTGAAAATAATTAAATATGTATAATATAACTTAATTAAAAAACTGTTAAATGAACACAAAACAATGTGCATAAAAATATATCTAAAAAAAAGAACATTTATTTTAAAATTCACCTGGAGTATAAAAGGTTCGTTTTGTAATTACGACCAGCAGATATTCTTAATTCATAATTATTTAGTAAAAACAAAATAATAATAATAATACAAATGTTTGTATGATTTTAATAAACATTTAGAAGTATTAAATATTTACAAATACAATATTTACACTTATTCTGTATTTTAAGAATTGCTATTACATAATTAAATACAGAAAAATAATTTTAAAAATAACACAACTTAATATCACAAATTTTAAAAATTATATTTAATAATCAATGAACTTCTTAAGATATAGTTCTCAAATCTTGACTACGAATTGTATTTGTTTAAACAATTTCTTTTATTCATAGATCATATACTCTTCAAAAAATTCTCTATATTGGTATTAACAATATTTGAAATGAACTTTGCTAACCGTATCAATACTACATTGCAAACATCTCGACGCTCTTTATTTTGCTGTGGCTTAAAATCAAGGATTTTTTTATCTAAGAATTATATCTTTAATAAAAACTTAAATAGTATACCTATGATTCGATTACACTAATTTATCTCTTTGTAAATTGTAGTGAAAAAATTTTTACAAAACATTAGTTTATTTTATGTTTTTATTCAATTTAAATTGTTATTTGAATTTGTTATACTTAATTATGATTTTTGACATTGAAACCAGAAATAAAAACAAAACGAACTTGAAATAATCCAGGTTAAATATTTGCTGTACCAATAACTCATTTTCTTATCTTTGTTATACTTATCTTAGGCAGTATTATATTGGGCCAAACAAAATTGATTATATTTTAAAACTTAGATTAGGTCTACAATGTAATAGTATAAAAATGTATTTGTTTTTATTTTACAAATAATATTACCTATAACCATAAAAAATGTATTATTAGTACTGAATTGAGTAATTTAAACAATATAACAAGATAATATTTAAACAATTTAACCATTTAATTTTTAAGTTTTTCATACATCATGAAAAATTTCCAGAATATTTTTATAATAGGGCTTATCCTTGAAGTGTTTTTTAAGCAATTGATAAACGGCCTGTTCAAGAAGTATACCATCATTTACAGCTCTTAAACCAATATCTCTGTGTCGAAACCAACACATATTTCCTCTTCTAATAAAAGCGCCATCCATTATATCATCCATCACTACTTGGAAAGTTTGGAACTAAAAGGAAAAAATTAACATTATTATATAAGGTGTTGCATTAAAAAAAAAAAAAAAATACAAATTTAACAATCATAGATAATGAGTTATAATGGATTATAGAAAAGGAATTTTTATAATGTTTATAAATACATAGAATTGTTTCAAAACTTTTGTTTTAGTTTATTTTTCATATCCATTTCAACCATAACTCATGAATTACAGGAACATTTTATTTTATATACTTTTATTATATTGTATGCTATGTCTATTTTTCTGTTACAATTTTTTTATTAGTTTTTTCTAATTTTATTACATATATCTATAGTTGATGAATGCTGACAGTCATTGATGAATGTTACCGATTCACTACACACTAAATCTGAAATCCTTGGTGAATGTTGACAAATTGATGATTATTTCACTGTATGTAAACCTACTCAAGTGTTTTTCGACAACACTTACAAATAAGTATCAAGATATTGTTGGTAAGATCAACCTGTTTTTATTTTTTTTGTTTGTTTCAAGACAATAGAAAATTAACAATGATAATATAATATTTATGTGATGCTATAATTGCTGATAGCATACTACTTGTACAATACTAGTTTACGTTAGAAATGTATAGTTTTAATCAATTTTTCATATAAATCACATTTTCGTTTCATCAGTGATTCAAAATCTTAACCAGGAATATAATTGACTCCTTGTTATTGTTTCCGTAAATTCATGAGTCATGGAATAACTGTTTAGAATATACCAGGTTGTTGATGTTTAACATTAACTAACGATTAATTAAAGAAATATTGATATTTAAACAACTAACTATTTCAGTGCACCATCCTAGTATGTAAGCCAGTTGAAGGTTTTCTTCGTTGAGCTCAGACTTTGGGCAAAACATTTTGTAAGTGTGGACCAGAGCCAATCCACGGTTCATCTCGCCGCCGGGCACGTTGTACTGCAACAACTGAAACGCAAAAACGGTGATTACAATAACAATATTATCCGTATTATAAAGCCAATTTCGCTGTCTCGAACAAAAAATAATAACTTCTTCAATCCATTCGGAGACATCTGGCACGTCCGAATAACGTCCGGTGTCAATCAAGTCCTTGACGATGTTGGGAAATAGGGCTATAAAACCATCTTTGTCGTCGTCTATGTTGCCAATGTGGTCGTTCTTACCAGTTGTTGCCCAATCGGGCAGATCTGGAAATTGACTTACACCAAACCTGAAACCATTAACGATTAACGATTCGTATTAATATTAAAAATTTTTAATTTGGAAATTATATTTTATTTTATGACATAGTCAAACTAGTAGGTAGGCTCGAAAGTTAAAAGGCCAGAGAACAAAGATGCATTTTTTTTGCTTTCACAGAACTAACAGATAGTCACTGTCATTCTTACCATAGATTTTAATAACACTCCTATCTGTCAACCAATAAAATATTTAAAATTAATAATCTTTTCGTATCTTAATGGCGGATGCAGTCTTAGATCAAAATCATCCGAATTAAAATTTTATTTTCTCCGCGTCTGAGTAAACTTTTAATCTACTTTTATCATGACATAAACACGAAGGGTAATCACGTAGAAACCTATAATTCATTCACCTCTGTCCGCCGTCTTGATCTACCACCTTCATTGGCATGACCATTATTCCCACTTATAAATATATAATCAATTATCGTATCATCGACTGTTTGTCGGACGTCGGTTATCGTATAATACGCCGGGCACCAGAGGTGTGCGCAGACTCCAGTTTCAGGTACGGCTTTTATTTTATTTATTTTTTTTTACGACCCGTCCCTTCAAACACCAGACTCTCAAAAAATAAAAAATAAATAAAACAGACTTATAAAATATAGATAAGGTTAGGTTAGGTTAGGTTAGATAAGTATTACCAAAGGATAGACGTAGGTACTGTATAGCCTGTAAAGGTATGATTTATACGTGAACTAAAACTGAAACTACGTATTGTTTCGACAAAACAGAAATTTTTTCTAGAGTGCAGCCATAATAATAAAATCGGTGTCAACTTCAAAAAAGTCATCGAAACAAAATAAATACATGTATATATGAATTGGATTACAATAATATTTAACATGCAGGGGAACCTTTGATTAATATTTATTCAATATATTTACACAATGAGGTTTTATATTTTTTTAGAGGAGGGGGGTGTCAAATATTGTTGTCTCATGGCGATAATGGACGGTATTAGGACGGCACTGTCGATATCGTAAAATTGGTTCGATGTCGATATCGATATCAAAAAACGATATCGTCGTGCGTCACTAAAGCCGGGTTTACACGCGACAATAAATGCTAGCGATTTATTGTGACGACCGAATTGTTTCAATTTATCGTTGCGTTTAAATACTACTATGTCCTATTTAATAGGATTTATTAGAATTGGATCGGATGATTGATGCCGACCGGCATCAATTTCTGCGAATTGTAACGATTACAACGTTGATTAACTACGTTTATGAACTACGATTGTAGTTGGTAGGTACGTGTTTTGGCCAACTGAAGTGTGAACCGCAGTCGACGAAGAATATTGGACAAGAAATCGTAGCGTGTAAACAGTATCCACTCTTTCGATTAATTGGAACAATAAAAACGACAATAAAATTGCCATTCACATCGTTACTATTTATTGATGCGTGTACCTAACCCGGCTTAACAGTCACGGAAGAACGAGCCACGTCCGTGCGCACGCCCGTGTCCGGTAAGACGTCGGTGGTGACCTCGCTCGAGTTACGAGACACGGTCTCGGCAACGTGATCGGTTCGATGTTAAATACGAACACATAGGGACGTGATATCGAAAGAAAAGTATCGATACTTTTACTTGGTATCGAATCGAATGAAAATACTCATACGAGTAAAATATCGAAATAAAAGGACCGATATGAGTAAGTATCGAAAAAAAAGTATCGAATCGAATTAAAATACTGATATGGGTAAAATACCTAAACAAAAGAACCGATATGACTTTATAGGACTATGTATCGAATATTCGAATGAAATAATTTGTTTATACTTAATACTTTCTTTTTCAATATATGAAAGAATTCTAAATCTTGAACATGACATTTTTCTATCCAAAATACTGAAATATGAATGATGTCTACAAACAATTTTAAATTTTTCCGCTAGGGACAACTTACTTTTTCCTAGGCAGTGTTAAATAATTTCATGAGTATGATTGTATGAAGTATCAAAGGACAAAGATACATTTTTACCTTATTTTCAAGGCTATACATTTGCTTAAAAAAATAATTTTATTAATGAGATTGAATTTATACTATGTGAGTATACGTAAAATACATTTTTATAATAGTATTTTTAATACCTACTATCTTATTTGAATACCTACTAACATTCGACTATTCAAGTACTTTTGAACTGATATGGCGGTAAAATGATTCGATACCATTCATTCGATACCAGTACTTTTTTATCGATATGAATAAAGTATCGAACCCATGGTATCGATACAAAAAGTACTTGTATCGAAAGAAAAGTATCGATACTTTACTGGTATCGGTACTCGGTAGTATCGCAACGTCGCTACGAACACATTGAATTGGATCAGCGGCGACAAACGAACGGAAACGTAGTTTTTTCCACACGGTCTTACCATATGTTTCTCGGACGGTCCGCGCTGAGGGACGGACGCGGCTGCAACAACCGGTTGGCCTGGTAGTCGGCGGCGCGGTACGGGATGCACAACTGTTGTGTGAACGCGACGGTGCGCGTGTTGCGCACGACTCTGGCGAGAGACAACATTTTCCGCGCGCGAAATTCGTGCCCGATAGAGACGGGGGAAAAACGCGTGCGACGGACTCGGTGAAACGCGCAAAAGACGTCGGGGCGGACGACGACGACGACGACGTGGACGGCGGCGGTGACGTCCGGCGAGCGAACACTGCACGAGCGCGCACTATGGCGGATTCACGACTGTCGCCGCGGTCGCGTCTCGTTCGTTTTTCTCCTCCGCCTCGTTCAAATCCCTCGAGCCGCGCCTGCGTGGAACACTGTAACCTCCTGGTCCGCGGCAGCTGCAGCTGTCCGTCGTCGCCGCAGTGCGTGCAACAGCTCGTCGGCGGCGGCGGCGGCGGCGGCGGCGGCTGCGGTGGGTCAAAGGTGTAATGGAATACGAAACGTCTGTTTTATGTGGTGCGCCTATTGTGCGTATTTAAGGCCCCCCATACACGGTCAGTCATGAATAAAGACCGGATTTATATTCTCTCAAAACACCCAAAATATGATGCTAATATTCTCTAAAAAACCTTCAAATATTCTCATTATATTCTCTCAAAAATTTATAAAATATGCAAAAATATGCTAAAATATGCAAAAATATTTAATAAACATCATTATAATGTGCTTTAATATGCATTTTTAAAAACTTTTTTCAAGATTATTTTAATAGTGAGGTATTAATTAAGTATTACAAGTTGCGTATTATACCTAATGGAATATTATTGCACTTTAGTAAGAGTGGGAAATAGAGATATAATATAAATATAACAGTATAATATTAAAACATAAAAACAATTATATTATATTATACTCCTTTGGTATATTTTAATTAAAAGTTGTACTAATCACTTAAGTCAAAGTGTGAAAAAATAACAAATATAAATATATATATATATATATATATATATATATATATATATATATATATATATATATATGGTATATTAAAACATAATAAAACTAAACAATTTTTTAAACAATAGGTAATCCTTAAATAGTAATTATTTAAGTGGTTTACACTCGCGTAATGAAATTGCATTGAAGTAGCTAGGAACACAAAATAATAATACATAAATAAAATTTAAAAAAATATATTCCTTTGGTATATTTTAATCAAAAGTTAAAATAACTACCTAATATACTTACATACTAATATAATAGTTAAAAATAAATAGAAATTTTTTCTCACAATTTACGAAATATTCCAAAATATGCTAAATGGGTTAAATATTCTCTAACCCATGAAATGTTCTCAAATATGCAAAAAAAATTTTTTCTACGCATTCAGAATTGAACGAATCGTCCACATTTTTTACTCTCATAAGACTGCATAGAACCAGTAACGATATGTAAAAACATATAAATCCGGTCTTTAGTCATGAATGACAATCAACGTGATTGACGGTCAAATCTGATCATTGACTGACGATTGATAATTACCGTACACAATACGATACCATACCGACAATCTTCAGTCATTCGGTTATTTTATATTAGTCAACACAATTATTGTCAAAAGTGCGGTGTATCGTGTAGTTCTCATTCAATATTTATTGAAAAAAAATTATACGAATAAGAAGGTATTATTGGTATTGCTATTTACCTTGCGTGTGAAAAAAACGAAAAAACCAAGAGAAAAAAAAGATTTTTATTTTTCTATTTTTGTACAAATCACTTTTAATTTTCCACGTAGCAGATACAAAAGACAAAAAAATCGACTGCTCCACACAATTCAACTTGGTTGACTGATAAATTTGACATTCATAGACATACACGGTCAATTATGAATGTCAATCATCTTGACTGATGATAAAAATTCAAACATGTTTGAATTTCATCAGTCATAAAATTTGACTGTCAGTCATTATCAGTCATACACATACACGGTCGTGTCTTTACACACGTATTTACAACGCGACGCGATAAATCGTATTGTGTTATCGGTATTTGTTTCGATTTGTAAATCTGTCCTTTTTTTTTTTTTTACACGATATACAACTCGTGTGGCAGTGTAGAAGACGTCTAAATAATAGATAAAGTCAAAAAGAACGAAACAATATGAATAATTAAAATAATAATAATTATTATTGTTTCGTTCGACGATTTTGAGTTTTTGTATTTTTTAGACGTCTACTGTACCTAATGCCACACAATGAACAGATGCACAAAAAAAAAACCAGACATACTTAGCAACGAGGGGTGTATTATTCGGTCCTCGAATGGGTGTGGGTGCGTTGGATTTTAAAGAAACGATAGGTCATTTCTTTTGCCGAACGGTCCTGAGCAAATAAGCTTCAGTGTAAACATATACAAAGCAGGGGTGGCGAACCTTTTCCGAGTCGAGTGTCAAAATTTTCCAAACAAAATTTTCTAAAACTTTTCGCGTGCCCCCCTCCCCCCACACACACATACATATACAAAGGAAGTTTAATGAAGTCAATATTTGTGTAGGTTATTTTACAAATTATATATGATATTCTTGAATCAGATATTAAATAATCGTATGAAACATGTAAATATGTAATTATATTTTAATGTGAACTTTTGTTCCTTTTTTTCATGTAAACAATTTTATTATAGAATATCCAAATTTCTAATTTTGGTAAAACATGTAGTTTTTACTTTGACTTGAAAAAATTCAGTACACACTATTAATTTTCAAGAAAAAATGAAAAAAATATAATAAAAGTAAGCGAATTCGGAATTGCATGACTTTCGACATTTCTGCATTGTTCACCACTTTTCCATATAGACGATTTATTTGTATTTGTGATATTAGTAAAGCATAAATGTCTAAAAATGAAAATAATCATAATTAAAATCTGAAAAAATTGTTTAATCGTATTTATTTTAACTACAATTTCATAAATAGTATGATTCAAATTTTTATTTTTATTAAAATTTCGATAATTTCAATTTTTTCCACGTGACATCGAAATTTCGCCAACGTCCCACGTTTGGCACGCGTTCCATAGGTCGCCACCCCTGACATTTAGCATATTTAAATACCTATTTAATATTATATACAATAAGTGTATGTACTCGTATGTATTTATTATACCGTTTACATATATTTTACCATTTTTAGTCTGAATTCGGTAGGTTTTTTTTATCAAACCTATTGAAAGTTTTCTTGTTTGACAAAGGAAACATTATAATTTTACCTGAAGATTCTAAACGTGTTGTTCTATCGGTAACCAAAGGTTCATAACGATTGAATTATCTAATAATTATTTATAGACATTAAAGCCCGGAGTATACGAGCATAGTTTTTCAAGCTAGGATAGCAAGGTAATACTAGTAAGCTAGAAAGCTAGTAATTTTAGCAGTGCGGTCTTAATTACCATTACCACCCTGAGGCAACAATATTTGACGCCCTCCCTTTTAAAAATTGTGAAATTTATTTCAAATGTTCAGCATAATTTAATACATCATTCCATGAACATGTTCAACACCTATTAATTAAAGGTCCATGCTTACTAAATATTATTGTGATCTTATTTATGTACACATATTTATTTTGATTTGATGATATTTTTGAAGTTGACACCGATTTCATTATTATGGCTACATCATAGAAAAAAAAATCACCATTTTCTCGAAACAATACGTAAATCACGTATAAAGTATACCTATAAAGACTATACAGTACCTAACTGTATCGTCTGTATCCTTTGGTAATATCGATATTTATAACACATTATTGTAGGTATGCAACACAATATTCTTAGTCATTGTATACATCATTTTCTATTTAATAAAACACACACACACACACACACACACACACACACACAATCTTATGGGTTATCTTTGATATCACAGTACAGAAGAAGAATTGTTATATGAAACACCATTTTTTTTAAATTTAAATTTTATTTCATTCATTTTTATGACGCCCCCTAAATTCATAATACTTTGAACGCCCAGGGGCACTTGCCCCATTCGCCCCCCCCCCTTGAGACGGCTATGAATTTTAGCTTCGTGTAAAAAGAGCTAGCTTTGTTTTTAAGCTAGCAAGGGAATATTTTAGTAAGCTAGCGTGTCAAGCCAGGCTAGTTTAATAGGATTGCGTTTCATTTTTTTTTTTGACCTAGCAAACCTCTCACCACTGAATTTACTATCCTATTTAGGTGTTCTATGTTTTTTTTTTTTTGTATTTCACTGTGTGGACAGCAAAGCTAGTACATGATCGGCTAGTGCACAGTGTTGACGGTTTATTTTTATTACGCCACGTGGTTTCTTAAAAGTGAATCGGTATTGTTGTTGTAGGGTTTTTTATACGTCAAAATGCCAAAATAAGTGGTGATATTAATTTAAAGTTTTTTGAATTATATCGCGAAGAAGAATGTCTATGGAATTCCAGTATTTCATCTTGTACAATTAAATCTATATCTATATCAATTAAATTCATCACTGTATCTTTTATACTTGTGCCCAGAATACACGTAGTGTAGTTCTTGACTTCACGAGTATACTAAAATCACTGTACAAAAATGTATGCAATACGATGCTAGT
Organism: Therioaphis trifolii; assembly: GCA_027580255.1. NCBI lineage: Eukaryota > Metazoa > Arthropoda > Insecta > Hemiptera > Aphididae > Therioaphis > Therioaphis trifolii. The sequence continues at coordinate 38,003,664 of CM050405.1, forward strand.
ATAGCATTTTTCCTAGCATCGTGTAAACTATTCTAGGTTCTTCCAGGCCAGAATAGTAGTCCAGGATAGGCGCTGGGAATAGCTAGCTTGCTATCCTAGCTTGAAAAACTAGCCTCGTGTATTCTGGGCTTAAAAGATGAAAATTGAAGTAAAGACAGTCTATTCCGTAAAAATCGTAAAATGATTAATTTTAAAACTTATAAGAAGCAGTCACTATATATATAGAAGCCGCGGCACACCGGTTGAAAACCACTTCTTTGTAAAATAATATATTTTATAAAATTGTTTAACTGTAAGACGTGTGGTAAAAGTGTACGTATGCCACTAAAAACATTTCAATTAGACATTTCGCTGTCCTTTTTATCATTATACTAAACCTTTTACTTATCGTGCCCCCTAGTGCAGATTGCAAATATTCATTTAAATAAACGATTGAAAAAAAAAAATTATAATAAAAAAATAGGCATTTGAAAATACATGATGATGGTGCAGTTACTCCGCCGACCACGCAAATCAAACACGTTGTCTGTACCATGATTTTTAATCACGGAAAAAACTTAATCAGACACATTAAAAATGTGGGGGACTCGATAAACATATGCAAGAATACTATAATGCTATACGAATATGCAGCGCGCCGCAAACGAAAGGTAAATTACTATATTATAATGTTTAAATAAATGATAATAATTATTATAACTAGAGACCGGATTTATATGCACTTAAAACCATAGAAATAAGATGTTTCTATGCTCTATAATTTCATCAAAATATTCTTTAATATTCAAAAATATTCTTTTATGAAAAAATAAATAACAGTAATAATATGATGATATACTTGTGTACGGTGTACCTATATTGTTTAATTGTATTTTAGATGTGTGAGTGTACAACCAATAATAATAACATGTTTTAAATAATAAAAACAAAAATGTATTTCATAATACAGTTAAATAACAAAATAATGTTATTTATCAGAACAATTTAAACTTCAATAATTCAGTCTTTTGAATTTAAAAAATTAAATAATATTGCATAAAATAGTTAAACATAAAATAACAGTATATAACACAAATAATTTATGTTCTTTTCAATATTCCTTTCGTCAAGATAAATAATATGATACTTCAATAAAAATTGTTTTGGATTTTTTTTATAAACTATTAGATTTTTTATAAAATATTCAAATTAAACCTCAATATACCAATATATTCCTAAAACATGTTTTTTGCACAAAATATTCTCTAACCTTGAAATATTCTTTTTTATGCTCTAAAAACTTTTTTATATCAGATCATAAGTAAATGAATCGTCCATAAAGCTTATCCAATTGGAGCTACATACTCTCAGTAAAAATATGTAAAAACATAAAAATCCGGTCTCTAATTATAACTATTATAATTATTATAACGAATAGCGAGTCAGTAGACGACATCAGTGGCGGACTGGACGACCGGGATACCGGGACATTTCCCGGTGGGCCGGTGCTAGTATAAAATATAAATTTTATTAGTATTTACTATTAATGATTACTTTAGTACCTTTATGCAAATATACAATAGTTATTTTATTTTGTTTTATCATAATCAATTAAAATATTTAAAAGCTAAATTGTATTTACAAAAAAAAAATGTACATATATATATTTAAGGGGCCGTTAGTACGCTGAGGGCCTCTAAAATTATGATTTTCCCGGGCTGTTTTTTTCTCCCAGTCCGCCACTGGACGACATGTACACACACAGATGATATCCTGTCCGCGTCTTTATCGATAAAACATAATCTCGACCACCACGGGCCACCACAACACAACGGAATCATTACGACGGCGAAAGAATTGTTGGCAACACGTCCGCTCGCGCCGTCACGACTAAACCGTCGTCAAACAGAAAGCGTATACGATAAACCGGAAACGGCGGTAAACATATAAAAAAAAAAGAATGTACTTTACTCCGTGGGATAATTTGTTCCTTACAAAAGTTAATGTGGATGGATATATTTAATTTTAAAGAAAAAAATTGGTCATTCCGTAATCAAACGACTCTGAGCAAAGCTTTTGAATCAAAATATACCGCTCATATTGTATTTTACCATTTTTCGTCTAATTGTGAGTGGTTTCAATTCGAATTTATTTATTTTTATTTTATCTTTATTATTTTTTTATTAAGATACTTTTCATCAATAGAATAATTTTATGTTTTGTCTGATACAATTGAATAAAAATGAACAAGCATCCGTAGAAAATGGTTTTAGATGTTATTAAAAATTTCTTAGCGTGTTGAAGACACGATATATTATATTTAGACTGCGGATTATAAGCATTTGCATGACTGCATACGAGAATGCATATAATCACCTTTTTCTGCCAAATATGCCAAATACAAAAAAAAAAAAAGTCATACAAATAAAACGGGCAAATTTGGGCAGATCATATTTTAGGATTTACTGAATTGTTTGAAATGTTTACTAAAATATTACAATGTTAATGAAATGGATAATTTAAGTCATATTTAAAAAAAAAAAAAACATTTTAATTCTAAATCATACGATTTCTTCAGTATTTCTTTATTACAATTTAAAGAAATTTTGATAATTAAAGAGTTATCATATATAGACTATTTCTAAGTATAACACACAATGTCCAGTATTTTCCACTGCACTCAATAAATAAATACAGACAAATTGAATACAGTGACAGACTGTTTTACTGAAAATAATAATTAATTATAAACGTGCGTACCGCTGAGAAAACCGCTGTATAACGATTATTGTTCTAATAGCGTATTGCTTAAGCTTATAATAATATTGATATGAACGTCATTAAAATATGGTTGTAATTTATTGTATGATAAATAGCCGATAATTATTAGTATTATTGCTAGTATAATGAATAGCAATATTCATTAATCATTATCAAGCGAGTCGACAGGCGACATATACACACACAGATGACGTCCCGTCCTCGTCGTCATCAATAAACATAATATTTATAATATATAATAACATCATTTGATATTTGGTGGCATTCCATGATTTTAATTTTATTTCCTTATTGATTCATATGAGTTTTTAAGAGATTGTTTCTGTTTCTATTTCATCAATCACATTGCATTAATTGCTTAGATTACTGGTATCATCCTCGAATTTTCGAAAACTATCTTTTAGTTGAAGAATAATCTCTTGTATCTCAAATAATCCTACGTTTTCCGTGTTGACCGGATTTTCTTGTCGAAGAGATGCTCTTTTGGTGGTAGAACATTTATTACACCACCAAATAGTACCAACTTATTTTAAATAGTCCTTCTTTAGAGGGTTTTGGACATGTAGCGTGCTATGTTAATTCACAATCATTGTATGTGATAGAAAGTGCTTTTGTAATATTAATAGAGCACCTATTACCAGGCCCCCCACATCATATTTTTGGCCCGGGTAAAGAACTAAATCCGGGCCCCTCTATCATATAGATTATAGATGATACTGATAGAGGTGAAATAATTTTGGGTTCTTGGAGAAATGTAACTGCTGGGCTTCCTAGCATAAGTCATTTTGGAGGTAATAATTCTTCCAATGATGCACAAAACATCAGAGATGCATATAAAAAATTTTTTGTCAATGAAGGCAGTGTGTCATGGCAAAATATGATGATTCACTAAACTTTTAAACGTTACCTATTTCACTAATAATATTTCCACAGATTCAATTAAAATTATCAAGTAGGTACCTATATAAGTTTTAAATTATAAAATAAATTTGTTCTACTTTTATAATATGTAATAATAAATAAATGTATTTTATTATTTCAATACCTAATTAAGTTTAAGTCTAATTAAATAAACAATTTTGAAAGTTCTTGTTTGATATTAAAACATTTATAATTTAATTGCTATTAAATTGCAGTAACAATATTGTAAAAATAATATATTAATTGCATATTTAAAATATTATGTGATACTAAAAAAACTTACAATATTTTCGTGAGTGGTTCTTTTAAGCTGTCCAATGTTCATAATTTCTTTTAAAATATAAAACTATTTCATTGATGGTTTGTATACAGTATCAGAGCCAGCACCAGATTTTTCTGAAGCATTGATTTTTGCTTGCTCTTGTTGATAAGTTGTACGTAGGCTTTTTATTTTTTTTATAACTAAACTAGAATCCATATCTTCCATACCCATTTCATTAACTATTTGTAGTATGGCACTGGACCGTGCTTGTTTATTTTTATACATTGGAATTGTCATGTTCCAGAGGCATTCATTTTGTTTATAAAGTTCCACAAATTTACAATTTGTGTCATCAGACCACTTTGGTGCCATTATTTTAGTTATATTTATTTATACAAAAACTGAAAACACTTTATAACAAAACAATTAAAAAAACATTTAAAGAATAAATCGGTTAATTTAAAAATTGTTATTGGGAATATATGATAATATCACAAATATTGTGATGATATGAAAATATTTGATAACAGACCTATAGTAGGGGAAGGCAAGTGGCCTGAAAAATAAAACGCGGGCAATTAACTTACCTTGCTCAGCAACTTGCCACGCAACTTTACTTGCCGAAATTGTAAAAGCAAGTTAGTGTTCACACAAGGAAACTTGTTCGGAGTAAGTAGCTGAGCAACTTGACTTGCCTAATTACTTGCCTCGTGTAAACCCGCCTTTATCATTATTTCGTCCAAGAAGCGAAGAATACCCACGGTGCAAAGGCCGACTATTTTGTTTATTTAGATTTTGTTACTTATAAGTTATAATATTTACATATTTTCATTTTTTAAATGCATAACACTTCGAACCCTGTAGTAATTATCTAAACATTAAATTCCGTCGATCCATCAACTTGCGATATCTATACATTTGATTTTTTCGCACTCGACGCTTCAAAATACACATACCGAGTACAATGTCTTAATTTTAATACAAAAATCAAAAATAATGCATCATCGTTCATCACATGTTCGAGTAGTTAAGGCTTGAAATGCATCATAGATTTTCCAAACAGTAAGTACTAATATAAAACATTCTTAAATGTAATGCATTTCGAATTTATGTTTGAAGTTCAAATACAGCCATATAAAATTCATTAGACGACTCCGACCGTTTCATAACAGAAATGCATAGGTACTATATGCGTCACTTAAAGAATATATCGTAATATCAGTCTACTCACTCATCGGTTCGGAACCAACGTTTTGGAATGTGTGTCGGATTGGTCTGTTGATAAACGACTGGCGCCATGTATTTTAAATGTTTTTATTTCTCGATAAGAAATCGATTTACTAAATTGTAAGAGTACATATGTTTGTGTGTTGCGTGCGTGCGTATTTGTGTGTGTGTGTGTGTGTGTGTGTGTGTGTGTGTGTGTGTGTGTGTGTGTGTGTGTGTGTGTGTGTGTGTGTGTGTGTGTGTGTGTGTGTGTGTGTGTGTGTGTGTGTGTGTGATATAATACTACTAAATGTGACGTGTGTTCTCTTGATACGTGATATATAGTGAGACGCAACAATGTGAGAACCCAATCTCTTTAGGAATGTTAATTGTTTATAAAAACACGAACTCTAAAGACCGATCGACAAGCTATTTATATTGTTACATATTAAACGAATAATAATAAAAAAAACTTTACAATAATACTGTTTGGTAACTATTATAGAGGTCCTGTTTTCGTGTGCTGTACAGTTTGATTGTGTGTACACTTTGATTTATTAAATAATATTTAAATATGTAATATAAAACACTACAAACAGCCGATTAAAATAAGCTCATGAATCTCAATACCTAGTAATTAGTAATTTTGAGTACTAATTTGTATAAGTATTCAATATTTAGAATTTTGAGAATATGTTTGAGGATCAATTAAGCTCTCATCTCAATAATTTCCCAGGCGAGAGAAAAAACAGCTGAAAATGGAGCAAAAATGGCTGAATTCGTCGTAAACGATCCTTTCATTAAATCGATTTTAGTATTTTCAACATTACCCTACAAAGAATGATGCAAGAAACTTGAAACTTTCACCATATATTATTTACGTATCACTACATACTTAAGAAAAAGTTTAAAAAAAATAAATCCTACTGATAATTAGATGAAAAATGGGAAATTTTTTAATTTTTTATTGAAATTTTATAATTTAAAGGGAAATTTATGATGAATTTATATGAGGTTAGTAGTAAATTACGATTTTTCATAATAAAATGTCTTTACATTACATCATTATATTAATAACCTAAAATGAATGCATATTAGGTATCGATTCGTAGAGTTATGAATATTATATTTTTCTTGATAGCTCGCTATAACGAGAAAAATTAAGTTCTGTAGCTCAATCCAATGATTAAAAAACTGCGTTCCAAGTACACATTTTTTTTATACAGACTCAGGAGAGGTTTCTTTAACCACACTCCCCTGACATCATTAATTTTTTTTAAATACTACATTTCTATTTTATATAATTTAAAAATATAATTCTGATTTTCAATTACAGTAGAACTTCGATTATCCGAACGCCAATCATCCGGACGCCCAATTAACCGAACGAGAAAAAATTGAGATATAAAGCTGCTCTAAAGAGAAAGTCTACTATGAAGCGAACTAAAATATCATTTTTCAGGATAAAATGAATAATGTACCAAGTCAGCTTTTTTTTTGGTTTTAAAATATGTCACATATTATTATTAAGGCTTATTTCGTTTCAGTTAAATATATAATAAAATCATTTGTTTATGGTTACAAATTTTAAATTATATTACGTACATATTAATAATAAATACATACAGGTACATACAATATATTCATTCAATTATATAAGTTTTGATATATTATACGTCAATCATCTGGATATTTGCTTATCTGGACCACCTTTGACATAAATCTGTCCGGATAATCGGAGTTCTACTATAAATATTTGCCAATTATATATTTGTTACTTTACACCGCAATTTGTCATGTTGGTAATAAAGGTTATCATTTTAAGTAAATTATCATACGATTTTTACGTAATAAACTCAAAACTGTTTTTACGTCAAATTTCCATTTTGAAAATTTGTTTGAAGAAATCGTTCAATCCAAACATAACGAAACTTTGAATACAGATAGAACAAAGCGTTTTGAATTTTCTGTATATAAAAAAAAAGTGTTTTTATCAAATAAAACATTTTTAGACAATTTGAAAAATAAAATTCCGAAAATTGATGAAGTATAATATGAATGGTATATTTTGAATATCTGATGAAATCTTTTAAAATTTTATATGACCTTACTCATATACTTCACTAGTGATACAGAAAAAGTTTCAAAAATCATGATGAAGTGTTTTTTTTTTTTTTTTATAAGCGTTTATGTTAATTATTATACGATTATTAGGTAAAAAACGGGTTTTACGTCAATTTTCAACTTAAATAATTTATTTGAAGAAATTGGACAATCCAAACGGTATATTTTAATTCTGAAGCTTTGCTCAGAACCGTTTAACTAAAGAAATGACCTATCATTTCATTGAAATTCTATACACCCACACCAACATTAACTTGTCCAAAGAGCGATGAATACACGCGGGGCGTAGTGTGTATTTTTTTAAATTAAGATTTCCAAAAATTAACTTTTGTTTATTTTCAAGAGTTTAATTTTTCTTAATGACATTTAAGGAGGCTAAATTAAAAAGTGATAAGTCCACAAAAAGCAAACTTCACGACAAAGTCGAATCTGTTTTCAGGACCATTATCGCATAACAAGTTCGATCGGTATGTTGGAATGAAAATACTTCTATGTTGTGTGAGAACGATATAGAGAGAAACACAAAATTACCGCTTCAAATTCCTTTAACTTAAGTATTTAATATTAAAAAAATAGTTTTTTTGAGCGCATGACTGGTTTATTTCGGAATTCATCATTTTCGTTTTGATACCGTATTTTGAATGGTTATCATTTTAAAATCTGTAAAAATAATTAATTTCAAGCGATTTAATTCAACAGTTATATGTTATTATTTTATATTATGAAGATACTTATTTTTATCTCACTTATATTTTATGTTTTCAGTATTATGCAATAAAATATCATTTATAAATAATTTAAAATTTAAAATGCTTTAATCCTGTCAAAAAAAAAAAAAACATTCTAGTATCAAGCAGACGTTTTTGTAATTTAAAGGTTTTTAATCATATTTAATTTAATTGTCACAGCTCCACAATTTAATATTTATTAATTTTTTTGTAAAACTCATTCTTCCTGCACGCTGTTTATAAAACTTATTTTTCTGATTTTGATAATTAATAATAATGATTAAAATATAAATTTTGCTGTAACTCCAAATGTAATATTGCCGTAAGTTATCATATTTCTATTAATATTATATTTACGTCTAATGAAGAAAAAGTGTAATTTTGATTGTCGGCATAAATGTAATTCGTACGAGGTGAATGTTATTACTTATTAATGACGCACAAATACATTACACTCAAACCTCAATTACGCGAATATTTTTCTTGCCTCTTAGAAATTTCTGAACTCCCGACGCAATATCTATCAGCGCTACTGAGTCAGAGGTAAAGATATTTTACCATAGACCACTCAAAGTCAGTAACGACATTCGTACATCATTAGATATTAATATTATCATTATAGGAGTGTTTTACAATCATACAAATGTGTACGTATGAAATGTATATTGTTCTGTAAAATAATTTAACAGTTGCCGCGCATCTTTATTCTATAGGCTATACGTTGTGTACAGTATTAGCGTTTATAAATTTCATATTTTAATCAAATCGTAGTTAATGAATAAATAATTTCTTCACACTTAAAAAAAAAAAAAAATTGAGTAATAAAACTCTGGAAATACCTCCGGCGAATTAAATTGCATACTGTTTATGATTCGAGCCATCGAGACTCGACTATGGTAGTTGTTTCATTAAACCAGAAACCGAAACCTACATGAACTACGACACGTATCACCGAGATATATTATTATATGATTGGATTCACCTGGTCCTGGCGCTATGAACATTTCGTTTTTCTTAGTTTCCACTCGGAACATTACTAACTCGTCTGTCGGATCTATATCCCTGACGCACCGCTTTGCGTTTTCCGCCAAATCTTTTGTCAACTTAGCGTAATGCTTCGCAGAAGTCTTATCCATCGTGTACTCGATTAAATGACCTGTGGAGTTTTTCCACTGTCCATCATCCAATGCATATTTTTATCGAGTTTTCAATTATTAATGACCGTTGGAAAATACAAACCGTCATCGCCTACCACAAGAGTTCCAACGACTCCACGGAGACTTGTTATGCGTTTCAATGTTGCTTCCAATTCATCTTGTATCTTTAAAGTTGAATCTTCCTCCAGCGTTTCTAACATTGCCATCGATAACAATCAATTTCGACGTACCTATAACGCACTAAGTGTGATTGCTCATTAAGATCAAATTAACAAATACATTCAATAGGGACTAGACGTTTCCATGTGGACGTAGGTCACTAAAGTAGTAATTATAATATGTTCGGTGACTACCAGAAAATAAAAATATCAAATATTTGTATAAAATAGTTTCAACTCAATAGACATATATTGATAAACATTAGTAGTATCTATAAATATTATGAGGCCACAGCATTTAAAATGAGAGTTTTTTTTTCCTTTAACACTCAAATACTGATATAATTTGTTATAGTTTTAGTTGTTTAAATGTTATTAATAGTGGTCCAAAAGCGGTAATTTTAAATGGCATGTATTTCATCTCGTTAATTATTCGGAGCAGCTATCTCATTTTCAGTTTTTCCAAGGACGAGGGAAAACTGTATAATAAGCACTTTTAGCACCCCTACGGTTTGCGCCTACTGTTTTATCACTGGGAAATATGTTACGGTTGTCATTAACACACATTTAGTTAATTGTGAAATATGTGTAAACTGAATAATAAATACTTTAGAATGAACAAAATGTATTATAATATACTCTAAGATTAAATATATTACATTTCTACATACATTGTTTTCATAATTTCCCATCACTACTTCAAAATTATAAACAAAACAATAGAAAAAGTGGGAGAACAATGATAGACGAGTTTCAATGTTATTTAAGTAAACTGTACATGTTTATAAACCCTCTGCTGTATTTTATTATTTATTCTTCAATATGAATTTCAGATTTCCACGCCTAACAGCCATGATGCAAAATGTAAGAGAAACACTTCGTACATAGATTGAACGGGGATTGTATTAATATGTGAGATTGATCAGTAATATATTTTAAAGTAGGATTGAAGTGAAGTGTGCCAGAACCGATATTATATATCTACAGGCCCCCCACATCATATTTTTGGCCCGGGTAAAGAACTAAATCCGGGCCCCTCTATCATATAGATTAATTATTTTTCGAGATGAATTGAAGGGCTTGCTGTAACAACCAGGTAAATCCATTTTTTGAAATTTTTCAAGACAATGTAAATTTAGTTTAAAAATGATTATTTATGCTTAAATCCTATCAACTAAATATATTTGAATTCTATGCTCATTTATACATACATATTTGAAGTTAAAATTGAAAAAAAAATGTTTGGTATTGAAATATTGTTAGTCAATGTTGTAGAGAACATGGACTTATCTGGTTGTTGCACCAAAAAGCACATTAATTTTTATTAATTCTTAAATAAAGTTAATTTTGCTCTTGAATCTTGTAGCATATTTAATGCTATTATTATATGTAAATATCAAATGACAGCTTATGTCTCTAAAAAAGTAATCACAGGAACCCTATGTCATCACTGAAGCAAATTATAAAACACGATAAATCCATTTCTTTAAATAACTTCATCACTATTGATGGGATTTAACTGGTTGTTGTGTCTGATTTTCAAAAAAAATTTTCTTCGTGCATTTCCGCAAAAAAAATGAGTTTTGGGAAAAAGTGGATTTATCTGGTTGTCGCAGCAAGCCCTTCAATTACTTCAAGACCTTAAATATTAGTTTTATGTATAAATTATGGGTGTAGTTATAATTAAAAAATAAAATATCAATAAATTGATAGGTATCCTTTATAAATTGAAAACATGTGTAATATTATATAAATAGTACAAACTAAAAATGTATGTTAAAAAATAAAATAATGTGATTATTATAACTTATACTGTATCATATTGAATGTATGTATGTATAGTTCTGGTATTCTTATAAATCATAATAGGTACTTAATACACATTATCATTTAAATTATGATTTCAGCTTTATACTAAGTAAATTTTGCTTTTCTTGCTTTTTTCTGAGCAAAGCCATGTATAATATCATCAAAATGTATTTGAAACCTTTTTCTATTATACATTGAAGTAATTATTTACATGAACGCCGGGCCCCTCGAATGTCCGGGCCCCAGTACCATGGGTCCACCTGACCCCCCCCCCCTTTGCGGGGACCCTGCCTATTACATAGCGGCATCTCAACCCTTTGGTTGTTACACAGGTAACTAATATTACAAAATAGCATACTTTATTGGAGGTTATGGTATTTAAAATTGTATTATTTAACCAATCATTCAATACCAAACTTTTAGTATAGTAAATTTATGCGGTGTGCTCCTCGAATTTTACCCGATGTAACTACTCTAAACTTAAAATATTTGTATTTACTAAACTTTTGGTATAATAATAAAAATAAAAATGTCTACATTTAAAAAAAAATATATATATATATATATAGTCTCTGAAACTCGTAGGTAACTTTATTTTATAAATATTGGTTATCATTTAAGAAAATTAAAAAGCTTAACTAGGTAATTATGATGAAAAAATTACTCAAAAATTTATTTTTAAATGAAAGAAAAAGTCAATAAAAACATTGAATAACACAATAGGAATAACATTTTTCAAAATCAATTTTTATATCTGTTACAGTACGTAAAATACACAAATAAATAATAATTGAAGAGCTTAGAACCAAATCAGCTTTACCCATAAATAATTTAATTCAGTTTCATGTGATAAAACGTTTTAGAATGACGTGCTATTTTAAAACTAATAAAGCACAATCACAAAAAAAAAAAATAATAACCCAAGTGCGACTCAATTTGATACTTAATTAATGTTTTGAATTTAATGGTAATAAAATGAATTTGCTCTATAGAGTGTACCTCGAAAAAGCATATTGATTAGTAACCAAATTATTATTATTTTTTTTTCATAAAATTATAGAATTATGGATCCATTGTCAATTATTTCAATATTTTCTTTTCGTTTGAATATATATTTGATGTTTTATTTCGTAATATGTACTTGTGTATATTTAATTTTTTTTCATTTATTTTTATTTTTCAATGCCATCATATTTATAAAATGTAATCAAGTGCTTCGTTTGATTTCATACTTTTTTCATTGTCTTCAATGAATGTATTATTATTTTTATTATTATTATTTTACTGACCGGTTTATTTGTTTAAGTATATTAGGTAGTAAAGTTTGAATTATTGTATACCATTGATTTTTTTTTTTTTTTTTAATACTTCTGAAAATTAATATTTCTATAATGACTTGATGGAGAGAGTACAATTATTTAGAAAATTATACTTTGAACGCAATCGGATCATATCAAGATTATAAGTGATGAAATTGTGGGCTCAATAGGCCGTTAAAAAGGTATAATTTTAATCATCGGATGCACTTTCCATTCAGGCGACGCACACAGTTTAAGTAATTAATAAAAAAATTTATAAATATTTTATTTCATGTACCAAACTCTTATAATGATTGTGTACTTGAACTTTCATCGAATATATCGATTAAATGTTGCGTCTTTATAATCAATAATGATTAACCGTACCATATTATTATATAGTTGTTTTAATCGAATCTCGCAAGTTATTGAAACGAATCTAATCATAAAATATTACTTTTTATTAAATTATTTTTAGACACTTACGCAGTACACGCAGATTCACGCATAGGTTTATTGTAGTGCCTGAATGAAAAATTCTATTGATTAGGCACAATTTTTATTTTATTCGATACGTTTCTAACACGGAAAAATTATGGAATAAAACTATTCGTATGTAATGTTTTTTTTTCCCCCCATTTTGAGCCGAGGACCGTGCGGAAACTGCGTTGGCATTACTTCCGCAAATTCGTATGTAATGTAAGCCGTAATCGTAGAAAAAGATAGAATCACAATCATGAACATGGTTCTGAATAAGCACGAATATAACAAAATACAATAGTTACCTGAATATGAATGACATTGCCTTAGAAAGCTGCATATCCGAAATCTGATTCGATCCAAATTCTATTCGTAATACACACAATCTAAATACAAAACTTTATGTTTCATATTTTACTAAATGTATGTGATTTTGCATTACGGAAGAATTTAAGCATATTATCATAAATAATGCTTCAAGATCAAAGATGAAAGAAGGCGAAAATTCGTAATTAAAATAATACCTAAACTTATTTTTAAATAATTATACACGTATGCAATTTCTTTTAGATTCTGATTGAAGCAAATGATCTTATGGTTTTAACAATAATGTTTTTTTTCTGGAAATACTTTTTTTGCTCAACTTAACTTTGTCCAAAAGTTTCATCCAGCAACTCTATAGATCGGAAATGTTATGTAGACGGTACTTTGAAGGTTTATTAAACTCCAGTATGATAGTTTTTTCCAGGTGAGATGAAAAACAGCTTAAAATTGACCAGGAAAGGCGGAATTCGCCGTATACGACACTTTCGTTTAATCGAATTTATTTATTTCGTCATTACTCCAAAAATGATTTTTCTAGAAACTTGAAATTTTGATCATATAATATTATTGACGTATCGTTACATTAAAGAAAGTTTGAACAAAGTTTGACAACCTTTGGGTTAAAAATAGAACTATTAAAATACTTTATTTTATAAAAGTTTATCCATAATAAAGTTTCTCAACAAATTTCGAAAATCATGACAAACGATTTTTTTTTATTAGCTTTTAAGTAAATTATTATACGATGTTGACGTAATAAACTGTTTTTACGTCAATTTTTAAATTTGATATTTATTTGAAGAAATTGGTCAATCCTAACGGTATATTTGAATTCTAAAGCTTTGGTCAGAATCGTTCATCTAAAAAAATGATCTATAATTTCTTTAAAAGATCAATAAACCCATCTCCATTAAATTTCCGAGGAACAAAGAATACCCAATGGGGCGAAGGGCGTGTGTGTGCGTGTGTGTATGTGTGATTTTTATAGATTTTTGTAGGTACAGGTACTTATGGGCTCGCAAGCAATACACCGACAAATTGTGAGCTTATATCATTTTGTCGTTAGTTACATTATTGTGCCAAACTGACAATTTATATTATTATTATTCAATTTTTAATGTAAAAGATGTGTGATAAAAATATACCCGGTCTTGTTAAAAAAAATTGTGTTTACACAGTATTATTCTAAATACACATTATCACCTTCAAAATAATCTCCCTGGGAAGCAATACACCGCTGCCATCTTTTTATCCACTTTTGAAAACATTCCTGGTAGGCACTCATAATTGGAATGTCCTTAATATCAAGACATCAACTCCAAAAGCTTGCTACAAAATTTCAAAAGTTTCACTAGAAATTTTCCCTAATTCAAAATAAAATTTCACGCACACACGTTGTTCTTCTATTACGAAATTCGCCATTTTACTGAAATATGTTTTCATAAAAATGCCCTAAAATATAAATACATATTGTTATCGATTTCAAATCAATGCTCAAATCTTGGGCGAAGCACGTTTGGGTACATAACATTATTTTTACCTGTAAATGTAGAACACGTTTGGGTACATAAACACATAGCACGTTTGGGTACATACACTAATTGCCAATATAGGTTATCGCGAAAAAAAAGTTTAACAATCTTTATAAGATATGATTTATGAAAATAACTAAATGTTTCATCCAGTGGCGGACTGGGAGAAAAAAACAGCCCGGGAAAATCATAATTTTAGAGGCCCTCAGCGTACTAACGGCCCCTTAAATATATATATATATACATTTTTTTTTGTAAATACAATTTAGCTTTTAAATATATATTTTAATTAATTATTATAAAACAAAATAAAATAACTATTTTATATTTGCATAAAGGTACTAAAGTAATCATTAATTGTAAATACTAATAATAATACAATTTATATTTTATACTAGCACCGGCCCACCGGGAAATTTCCCGGTATCCCGGTCGTCCAGTCCGCCACTGGTTTCAACGTTTCAATGTTCAGTTCCAATTTGGATTTTCAATCGGTAAGATTATTATATTCTTTATAATTATGGACGTGAACATTTCCGACGTTTTTGAAACCCGACGTGGGAAAAAGTGTGTTGCGATTAATAGTTATAAATTTAGTGAGTTTAGAGAAAACAAAGATACAACTAAAATTTTTCGTTGCACGAATCGTAAATGCACTGTTACTGCTAAATTAACTACAAATTTAAAAACAGTTATTTCAATAAATGGTGAACATAATCATGATGAATTAGCTGAAGAAACCATCACTAAGCAAACAGTGATGTCACTTTTAAAGCGCAAAGCAACTACCGACCTTAATATGAAGCCAAATAAACTTATACGACAAGAACTACGTAATTTCCAAAATCAGAGCATCTTAGTCATTCTGACGTCAGGTTATTCAGGAAAAGTATGCACGAAGCTAGACGAAAAATATTTCCTAAAATACCTAAATCTTTATTAGAAGCAAAAGCTATGATGTTTCAAAATAAAAAAGATTTTGTTTCAAATAATGAACCATTTTGTTTCATGGATTCGGAAAGTAGTATACCTATTTTTACAAATGCTACTAACATGTCTCTTTTAAATAGTTCAAAGCATGTCTTTGCTGATGGAACTTTTTCATATGCACCAAAACATTTTCTTCAGATGTATACGATACATGTATATTTGAATGGATTTTATGTGCCAATTATATTTGTTTTTATGGACTCTAAAACACAAAAATCGTATACTGATGTTTGGTTGAAAATAAAAGAGTTATATTTTAAATTTCACGGACAACAATTGCAATTGAAAATAATACATTTAGATTTTGAAAAAGCTGCTCACAACGCAGTATTGGAAGTGTTCGAAAATTGTCAAGTGCTAGGTTGTCGTTTTCACCTCAGTCAAGCCTGGTTTCGTCGTATTAAAATAACAAAGAATTAAATAAGCATTATGCTGGTAAAACAGTTGTGTACCAGTGGCTTCAAAGTTTTTTCGGTCTAAGTTATTTACATTCTAATGAGGTGAATGATGGTTTTATATCTCTCATGGCCAATGCACCACCCAATGTTGAACATTTTACAGATTATATTGTAGACACGTTTATTGACGAAAATAGTTTATTCCCACCTCATGTTTGGGCAGGTGAGCCATCTATGGATCCCAGGACAACAAACGGACCTGAAGCTTTTCACAGATATTTCAATAGTCAATTTTATACTTGCCATCCTAATTGTTTTGCAGTAGTAAATATTTTATTAGAAGTTCAAGAAGAATCGTACTTAAAAATAGGTAGCATTAAACGAAATGTGCAAAACAAAAAAAGAAAAGAAGACATGGATAATATTACATATGTATTAAACAAATTTGAGGAATACAAAGTCGATAAAGATGTTGCAAAATATTTATCCCTGATTGGTCCGATATTTACCGGTAAAAACATTGTATAATAAATTGTAATATACATATAAAAAAATATAATAATAAATAATAAATAAAAATGATATAATAAAACATAATATAATAAATAATAATTTAAAAACTATGACAAATAATTATATTAATAATAAGTGTTATTTTTTTAGGTGTATCTAAATATTATATTAATACTAAAATTGTGTCTATTTTCTTTCAATATTTTAGTCAGTGTTGTAGTGTTGCGTTCCATATTATAAAAATAGAGTATGGCTAGCATCACATTTTGCGCGCATCTGTTGATTAATTTCTGGACGCATTCTTATCGGCTAGGGAAAAACGTATCAATAAGACTATATTTTTAGTACCTTACCGTACATCGAAAGTGTCTATAGTGTGTTTTATAGTTTTTGTGTTTCTATCAAACTTTTTTTAGCGTTTCTGTCGATTTAAGTATTTTATTATTATATTCATTCTCTTTTTATCCACCTGCCAAGTTTAGCGCGTACGGTATATTATTATATTATAATTATGCTTTAAAAATTTGATTTGTTCTTTTATTTTTAATTTAACATTTTGATAACGAATGACAATTTTATAATTTTATTTATTGGAGGAAAATGGTCAAAAATTATTTTAATTTTTTCATTTTTTTTTTTGAGGAAAATGGCTACGGCTCTATGTACCCAAACGTGTTATTTTTCTAGATATATGGTGTACCCAAACGGTGTATTCATTTTTACCCAAACGTGTTGCTTTTAGGGTGTACTGTACCCAAACGTGTTACGGCCCAAATCTTCGTTAGAAGTTGTTTTGTCGAATGACATTGTCGGGGTCTCGGCAGTCTTAATTGACATAAATATTATATTAATATAGTCCGGGTATTTTTTGATCAAACGTCGTATTTATTTGATTCACAACACTCAATTACTACAGTTACCTAATTTTACCTTATCTATTTACTTATTTTATATTGACTAATTATGAAACAGTTACATTACTATTTAACTAGGTAATTTATGCAGATACTGATGGGTTTAATTTACACTATTGCATTTTTTTTCTATTCTATTTTTTATTCTATTCATTTTTTATTCAAATCCAATCAACTGGTTGGAAAATATTGAATAAAAGATCACGTGAGCTATACAAAAAAAACTAGTCGAAAAGATAAAGATTTTAGACGTTTTTTTTTCATTTTTAAACGGTTTGATTCGATAGGAGTGAAAACAAATGTTTTAATTATACAAAATATATTAGCCGTCGATTTAAATAAACGTAAATCATTTACAAACGTTAAACTTAACGGTAACTGCTAAGATAATCCTCTACGTCACGTCATTGACGAAATCGCTCGCTCGGAGGGACCCGTGGATAGTTTGAATAATTTAATACCACTCTTCACGGTAGAGTGATGACGCAATCGGCTCATAGTCTCCTGGTACCTGGTGGCGCTTAAAAGGGTAACTCACTCGATGCACGTTTACATCCCTCAGCACCCTTAATACATGTATATACAAAAAATATATATATATATATATATATATATATATATATATATATATATATATATATAGTATGGGTGTAATGATAAATCTCTCACGCAGGCTATACGTGTCTCGGTGTGTAGCGAAGGAATGATCCGAACACCCTATGCGGTCCACAGGCAGCTGCACCAGTAATTTTATATTCGATTCATAACACAAAACACGGCCGGTGAACAAACAATCTAAAAGCCATATAGAGACTGCAAATAACAGCTATTGTACGCTTGTAATATTAATTGTCTTAAATTAATTAAGTCGATCAAGTTATTTATTAATATTAATAATTATCGATCGTCGATAAAACATCACTTTTTTTTATGATTAACAAAATTATCAATTTCAGTTAGTATATTAACATACACCGCTTAAGCGTTGAGATCTAAATACGATTGATTAATGTCAAAGACGGTTCGCATAAGTAAATATCCGGATAATTGGAACTATCACACAAATTGGCTCGAAACATTCTTTCAATCGAGCAATGATGTTTATTTTTTCTTTCATATATTACCAACGCCGTGGCAACTTCCGATAATAATCAGCGTTCTTTAATGATTATCAGCAAAATAACTAAACTACCATCATATGAAAGGTAATAAAAACAACCCAAAATTTTATTTTTGTTTGGATAATTGTTCATTCGGTTGAACGACGATCGGGTAAAAGGTTAGTTAGTTTATATATAATATATACAGTGGCGTATTTTCAAATTTTTTCTTGGGGGGGGGTCCAAAAATATTTTTTATATTCTGAGTAACCCTCTTCACCATTATCGCTGAATTACAAATAATAACATAATATAAATATGTATATATAAATATAAATAAATAAATAAACAAATATATATATATATATATATATATATATATATATATATATATATATAAATACATAATAATATAGGTAGTAAAAGAATATTCTCTTCCTCTATTCTTACCTAATAATTCATTTATGACTTCTAAATACAATTTTATAAAATGTTTTGTATTTGAGTCTGGAATCTTGTAAATATAATTATTATGCTACTATATAGTACATTTCATTTCAGACGTAAATTTAATTTATATATATATATATATATGTAAACTACAACAAAATATATTATTCTGAAAAGCATACAACCAAATTATAAACTATGTGAATCTGAACCTAAATTTAAAAAATTGCAGATATAAAACTAACATTTTTTCAACCCTAAATAATAAAAATAATGATAATATTCATAAAAAAAAAATACGTACTTTTCCCTATGACATATTTTTCGCTCCTCGGACAAGTTAATGTAGATAGGCGTATTGAATTTTATAGAAATGATAGATCATTTCTTTACTTCAACGATTCTGAGCAAAGCTTCAGTATACAAATGTACTGTATATATTATATTTTACCATTTGTAGTCCAATATTCTTGTTAAATTTTTTTTTAAAGTTGTTTAAGTTTTATCGTTCGACAAAGAAGGCCTTTTTTTAAACCAAAATATTCTAAATTTCTTATTCTATCTGTATCTAAAGTTGCGTGATGATTAGATAGACTGATTTCTGCAAATAATTTCAAATAAATCCGCAAATGATGACTACTCAGCCCGTCTCGCAAATCGCTTTTTAGGCGGCTTGATTCCCCACGGCCACAGGAACCTAGCACTACGGAACCTAACTTCGGTTAAGTTGAAATTCTGGTCACGCCACAGCCACTCTCAGTAAGTACCAATGTATGATCAAAAAACACGTTTGTTCTGAAGAAGATTTTGACGAGAAAGTGAACATTTCAATTATTCATCGACAGTAAAATAATGTAGACAAATACGTGCCGAGCAATTAGTATTAGTGACGAGTGAATAGCCTGTGATGAATAATGCAGATAGACGTCAAAGCGATACTGCGTTTGCCCTACTCTTTGTGCTGTCAAGACTACTCGGAATGAAACTCGAATATCGATATAATATTGCTATTAAAATAAAATTATAAAATACTGCCATTTTAGAAACCGACGAAAAATCCTACAGACGAAACGGCCGGCGTCTGGTCGAGACGATCGAAATCCACCGGCAAAACTCGTGGAGCATTCTCCATACGCGTTTTCGAATGTGCGTTGCAGATGTTTTTTCTTTACAACTCAAAAATTCGATTGTACGCACACACAATTCTAGCGACAGCTGCGATACAACGTATTCAGTTTTATGGAGACGACGACGACGACGACGACGACGACGGTGGCGGCGTTTCAACAGAATAATCGAGTCCACCTGGCATAGGAGAGACGCCACCACGTTTTTGCTCGCCGACCGCCACGGCGCCACGATTACCATTTTACTATCCCTCTGTCTACTCATCTATCTACCAGCGTAGGGTATTTGCGGTTAAAGAATGTCCGGTGGCTTGTTGACCCGACAATACAATGGATCGGTTATGAGTATGTTATGTACGACCCGCCACGTATATATGCTACGAGTAATTCTAAGGGTGTTTATTATTTATTTATTTAGTTTATAAACATTTACAACATTCAACGACACAAACAACGAGTCACTAATATAAATAATATTATACACCAAAAAATAATTGTAATAATAATACCAATGTCAGAAAAGCACATTAACGAAGGAGCCGCAGATGTTTCTTACGTCATACCGTAGATAAGAAAAAAAAATATTTAAAATACTTACATTTACGTCTGTCTGTTTGTGGTGCGTCCAACAGGGGCGTTTTTGGGGGCTTCATCCTCCCCCCCCCGCCGCGAAATCCCGGAATCGTTTATGAAGTCTGCCTATTATGTCCTATTAGATGTAAATCGTAAAAGTTCAATATAATTTTATAAACAATTATTTGCAACAACGAACAAGTCATTCATGTAATGTGTCTGACGATTTTGATCGTAACGATTATACCTTTGAGTTCGGTTTGATAGGCTGAATTGGGGAATTTTAGTTGGAGAAAATACCACAGCCCCCTCCCCAAAAAAATCTAAATACGCCCCTGGCGTCCAGTGACTTCAATAGACGATTTACCTATTTGTTCTGGGCGTAAGATACAGTTTCATACCGTACGTGGAGCGTGCGTTTAAAAACCTAATGTTAGGATTAAGAGAATGCGATCCATTAACGCTGCATAATATGATGATTTTAATAAATATTTGAATTTGTGCATTCTGGACTTCAGACAATCATTATTTATTACGATTATTATTATCGTGCTTATCATTCGATCGATACGTATTTACATTATTGAAATTTGCGGGTCATCGATAAATATTATTACCGTTGTTATTATTATAATTATTTGAAAGTAAATTATTATATCGTGTATTTGTATAACTAAATAAATTATGCGTTTTTTTCTACGTCAAATTTTAACTCTTCATTATTGGCTATGCTTTCACTTCATCTAACTTATTTTGATTTCTATAGCTTTTGCCATTTCATATAATGGTTCATTATATTGGTTCAGTTAATCTTTTCGCGTATAAAGCTAACGTTTGTTCCTTTCGATCGTATTGCATTATTTTTGATTCGATGATTTTACCATCTAATATTGCGTGTTACGCTTACCGTCGAATTGGTCGGCCACACTCAGTCCTATGTGTGCGTATGTGTGTGTAGTCGAACAGCAGTGGTTGGGTTCGCCGCACAAGTATTGCTCGACTACGTTCTTATGTGTGGTATGCAAGTGTGTACATTTGTGTGAGTGTGCATACTTAAAAACTAAAATTAAATAATAAATAAATGGTAAACTAAATGGTAACTGTGTTGCTTTGTAATAAAATAATAAATGATTTGCCCGGTTGGCACGAAAAATTCAATATAAATTAATTTCAGTAAATATTTAAATTAAAAATTTATAGCTACACGCAATATAAAAATAAACAGCTCTTCTGGCTCGACAATAATAAATAATAGACAGCAAATAAGTAAATAAAAATATTGTATATGGCCCTTTTGACCCCACAGAATAAATATAAAATTGAACTAATAATACAAGAAATAACTCACTAGTATGGTCGGTGCTCTGCTGGCCAGCCGCTACCTGTACCTATATAATAATCACTTAAATCTAAAACACACACACAATAGAAAAAAAAAATGACTCCAAAACGGTGGTGATTAGCACACACCAAAAAATATATAATAATTAAAATAATATAACAGTTCGGTGATTAGCACACGTACAATAAATAAAAAATATACTAATCAGCGGCGTTTCGCGCACGCATAAAGTTCAATATAAAAATATATAATAGTGAAAAGAAACAAAATAATTTCGGCGATTAGCGCACAAAAAATAATAATTCGCACGTCACGTAACTCGTACGGCACGGCGGACAGAGCGAGACAGCAAAGTATACGGACATATTATAGGATATAACACACGGCACAATTATTTAAATGATCTTATAATAATTCTCAACACACGAAAAACAGATAACATAAACTTAGTCTAATATGTTGCGTAATGTGTGTGTGTGGGTTTGTGTGACCGACCGTGAAATGATTTATAATTATAATAAAATGTCGATAACGGCGTTTGGTGGCGGCGCGGTGTTCAATAATAATAATTGGCCTCAACAGTGATAGATTGATGTGTAAATGTTACATAATTTAAAAAAATAATTGTTCAAATCGGTCGGCGTATGAAATTACGGTTTAATCTTGTTTCATTTTAGATTCTGAGTAAAGCGTGTGGATTTACATACAATGATGGTTATTTATTTATTTATTATTTTTTTTCTGTAGACACTTTATGCTCAGCTTAACATTGTCCAAAACTTTCACCCAGCTTCACTATAAATTGAAAATGTTTGTAGATAACACTTTTAGGGTTTATTCAGTTCAAGTGTGATACTTTTTCCAAGTGAGCGGAAAAATAGTTTAAAATGGACCAAAAACGTCGAAATTTAAACGGCACTTTCATTAAATCAACTTTAGTAATTTTGTCATTATTCCAAAACTAATGTTGCTAGAAACTTAAAATGTTCACCATATACTATTGACGTATCATTACATGTTTTAAAAGAGTTTCAAAAAAAATTTGACAACTTTTGGACAAAAAATAGAACTTTGAAAATATTTTGTTTTTTAAAAGTTTATCCCTAATAAAGTTTTAAATATTTGATGAAAACTTTTGAAAATTGAATACGACTTTATTCATACACTTCTTTGACGATTCCCAAAAAATTATAAGTTTAATAACGCTTATAAAAAAAGTCTGAGTAAGATTTCCAAAATTTTTTGGGAATCGTTAAAGAAGTGAATAAAAAAACGTAATAATTTACTTATTAAATATTTACTAAATTATTACGTTTTTTTACATAATAAACTGTTTTTCCGTCAATTTTCAACTTTAACGATTTATTTGCAGAAATTGGTCATTCCAGACATAATGAAACTAAACTAAATTTCAATGCTTAAGTTATTTATATTTTATACATTTGAGTAACAAAATGTCTGCTATATAGAGTAATGCTAACCTTTTAGGGATTAATATAAATATAGGTAAGTTAACTTACGAATTTTTGCAACCCCCCCCCCCCATGACAAAATCTTGGCTACGAGCCAGTCACTAACGATACTGAAGAAATTAAAAAAAAATCGCAACAAAGGATTTTTTTCAACCGTTTAAGTAAATTATTTTACGATTTTTACGTCATTAACTGTTTTTACGTCAATACTCAACTTAAACAATTTACTTAAAGAAATCGTTCCATCCAAACGGTATATTTTATAGTTCTGATGCTTTGCTCATAACCGTTAGACTTATAAATGATTTATCATTTCTTTAAAATTCAATACACTCTTTCCCATTCACTCGTCCGAGGAGCGAAGAATATTCCATGAGGTGAAGTCTGTACTTTTTTTATAGAGTTCATTTGTAATTCTAAGAAAGATACGAAACTTTGTGATTCAAACGCTTTTTTTTAGATAATTCGTTGTATTTATCAATTTCGTGATGTTTTTGTGTTTGTTTATTTCTTACGCCTTTCTCGATAATTTAGTCGTAATAGATCCTATTAATAGTGCAACGTTAATTTTATTATATCGACCGATTGTATCGGCATATCACAAGCGTTTCTGAATTGATAAATGCCATTTTCTCCCGAACAATGTGGAATTAACTTTAGAATAAATAGCTTAGTTCAGTCTTAAAATTATTGGGGCAGGTTTTATTTTTTAGGAGATAAGCAGTATCTATTAAATTAGAGGTGCTAGATGCAGCTGTTCCATTGTATGCCATTTTAGTTTTATTTTTCTTCAAAAGTTAACTGTGTTTAGTGTTTTTATTACTTCTAATATTTTTATTGACGGGAGAAGATTGTTAAGTATAGATTTCTGTTTTATGTGATGTAGAAATATTATATTAATGTATGGTAATATGAAAGGTAATGCGCTTTAGGTTAGCGCGTGTATGCACAAAGCATTATGAATTATGATGTGCGCGCCTTTTTGTATTGTAAAATATGTAAATTTTATTACTTGTCAAGTGATATTAGAGTATTTTAATACGAATAATGTAATTATAGTTTTTTAAATCTATTCATATAAGCAATAATAATACGTATGTGAGCATATTACAGTAGGTAGCCAATCGCACAGATAGGCACTAAACGAATTCCACCATTATATAAAGAAATCAAAGAGTTATATTTATACGTACTTAATTTATAACAAAATATGCTTTGACTGTTAAATAAAAATATCTAAATGTATTTAGTATTTAACCTTTTTTTAATATTTATGGCATATCCGGTATAATAATTATTGTTGTTAGTCATTATCATTGATTGATAAATAAGTAGTACCTGTCGATAATCAAAGTTATTACTCATTTTTATTTTTTATTTAATATGACTATAAAATGTATATCAATATTATAAAAACGTAATAAAAAGAAATAATTAAAGCGTTTATATATATATCCAAAATTGTATACCGGCCGACAAACAGGCATTATGAAATGACCGTAAAGGGACACCGGCTGAAAAGTGAAAGATTGATTTTGACCGAAAACGATTCAGCACAGTCAATCAGCTAAATTTGTTTCAACAGTATTTTTGCATCTCGAGATATCGGATATTTTAATATTTATTATATTCTTGGTTGTTGGCTAGAAAAAAATTAAATTAATGAGTGTTTTTAACAGTAACACGTTTTAACAAAATGTTTGGATATATATTTATATAAATATATTTATTTATTTATTTATTTTCGTGAACATTTACCAAACATTTTGTTAAAACGTGTTACTGTTAAAAAAACTCATTAATTTAATTTTTTTTCTATATACATATATATATATATATATATATATATATATATATATATATATAATGTATAATAATATTATTTATAAGTATTTTGTAAAATTAATATATTGAAAAATGAATTCTAACTTCTATCTTAATAAAGAGCCACACAAGAAGCAATATATTCGTATTTTAATAATTAAAAAAAAAATGTGTACAACTGTTGAAAAGAAAAATGTGTTGAATTTGAACTGACGAGTGTTTTTAATTCAAAGTTTTATGTCAAATTTCTAGCGAATGCTGATTACATAAAATAACAAACACAGTTTACGTGTATTTTCATTATTGTTTATTTATTTATCAATAATATTCACGCTAAGGGCCAGTATTACAATCACGGGTTACACTCCGATCAGTGTTAAATGGCCTGTAAGATGAAAAAACTAGTATTACAAACTCCGGTCCACTCTGTTTTTGACCGTCCGTTACCGGTTACGCTTACCGGACGATATCGGTTGGTTACAATATGTGATGTACCGTTAAAGCATCTGATTGGTTGTTAATTTTTATGTTTTTGTCATTATTTTGTTATCATTATCATTATTAATTATTATTTACTTTTCAGCAAATCAATCTTAATTTTATCGTGATCAATTTCATTTAATTTTGTTTTCGATTACACGAACTACATAATTTTTATATACAATTTTTTTATACAATAGTATACCTATATATTACACATTACTATTTTTATTATGGATGCACTTGACTATATGGATATTAACGACTTTTCCGACACCGACGAAAGTAATGAAGCAATCGACGATTTTCATCAATTGGCGGAACTTTTTACTTTTTGGACATTTATTGTCCATGATTTAAGATTTTACGTGTTTAAAGTTGTAAACGAAATATCTCGTACGTTTAAAATTTTAAATAAGACAAGATGACTCATCTATGAAGCGCAGTCCAGGACAAAGTAACTGTAATTGATGAGTGATAACCGTGGTCAAAACAGTGGATTACCGAATTGAACTCTGACGGGGTATTGTAATACTACTTTTCTGATAACGGGCCGTAAAAGCTGAAACCACGGTTATATCGATAACCGAGGCGTAAACGAACGGTTAGGTAACCGAAGATTTAATCATAGCTTGTAATGCTGGCCCTAAAAAGGCCAGTTTCAAATTCATCGGACCCGACTTGTCTTCACTATTTTTCGACAATGCAACTTACCCATTGAAAGATAGTTTTCTTCGATAAATATATATTATGTGCCCGAACACATTGCGATTTTGACGTGGGCGTGCAGACAGTTGGAAATGCTCACGAATGCTTTAACTACCGCTCGTCGATAGCATACAAAACATTTAGTGAGAACCGATTATTTTTACCTCATAAAACCGATTTCGACGAAGTTTCTCACCGTGCCGACTAGCCAATTACCTTCATAATTCATTAATTATATATATATATATATATATATATATATATATATATATATATATATATATATATATATATATATATATATATATATATATCAGCCTGATTTGATTTTTTGAAACACGCTGCACAGTGGGCCAGACAAAAAGACCATCGAACAAAACAACGCACGAAAGAAATATATTACTATACCTTGCAGAAGGGGACGTTAAACAGAAAACGAGTCGGGTGCCAGGTGTTATACTCGTATGTCTGCGTTTTTGTGCTCAATGTGTATACACAAGTCGTGTTGTAATGCGTATACTCACGTATTCGACCTACAGGCAACTATAGAGGGTGTTTTTTCAATACAATATAAACATTAAACATGACATTTAAAGAATCGATTGAAAATTTATAAAAACCAAACAACAATCGTTCACTTAATATTAATAAATATTTATGGTTGAAATTGATTAATTTTTATTCGTGATCAACTAATGTAATAATTACTATTACAATTTAAGCATTATAATGATTTTTCTCATTGATTTCATGTTTAAACAATATCATACACATCGCGTATCGTTCGCTAAACGTGATAGTAGCTCATTCAAAGTTCTTCAAATCCGTTATCATTATTTCGTCCAAGAAGCGAAGAATACCCACGGTGCAAAGGCCGACTATTTTGTTTATTTAGATTTTGTTACTTATAAGTTATAATATTTACATATTTTCATTTTTTAAATGCATAACACTTCGAACCCTGTAGTAATTATCTAAACATTAAATTCCGTCGATCCATCAACTTGCGATATCTATACATTTGATTTTCTCGCACTCGACGCTTCAAAATACACATACCGAGTACAATGTCTTAATTTTAATACAAAAATCAAAAATAATGCATCATCGTTCATCACATGTTCGAGTAGTTAAGGCTTGAAATGCATCATAGATTTTCCAAACAGTAGGTACTAATATAAAACATTCTTAAATGTAATGCATTTCGAATTTATGTTTGAAGTTCAAATACAGCCATATAAAATTCATTAGACGACTCCGACCGTTTCATAACAGAAATGCATAGGTACTATATGCGTCACTTAAAGAATATATCGTAATATCAGTCTACTCACTCTAACGTTCGGAACCAACGTTTTGGAATGTGTGTCGGATTGGTCTGTTGATAAACGACTGGCGCCATGTATTTTAAATGTTTTTATTTCTCGATAAGAAATCGATTTACTAAATTGTAAGAGTACATATGTTTGTGTGTTGCGTGCGTGCGTATTTGTGTGTGTGTGTGTGTGTGTGTGTGTGTGTGTGTGTGTGTGTGTGTGTGTGTGTGTGTGTGTGTGTGTGTGTGTGTGTGTGTGTGTGTGTGTGTGTGATATAATACTACTAAATGTGACGTGTGTTCTCTTGATACGTGATATATAGTGAGACGCAACAATGTGAGAACCCAATCTCTTTAGGAATGTTAATTGTTTTTTTTTTTTTTTTTTATTGATCTTAAATACATCGACAGCTAGGCCATTAGTATATGTACATTAGTGGTATTTACATTTTCAAAACATACATTTTATATTAAATTATATATTTCAGATTTTTTTAAAAATAAAATTAGGTTTCTTACATCTAATGGGTTTGGTCCAAGGGCTTGGCATATTTGTTCAGAGATGTGGAATTGGTTGCGGAAGTTTTGATATTTTTGGCATTCGATGATGATATGGTTCACTGTTAATGGAACGCCACATGAGTCGCATTGTGGTGGTTCATCTTTGCTCATCAAGTAGCTGTGGGTTAGGTGGGTGTGTCCAATTCGGAGTCGGTTAATAACGCATTCATCTTTTCTATTGAGGTCGGGATTTGGCCATTGGTATGTGTTGTTTTTTATTTTATTGAGTTTGGTGTTGAGATTTTTCCAGTAAGAGTTCCGTTTATTATTGATGAGAAGATTGATTTCGTTCTTCACTTCAGGATATGTGGTGATATTTATGGTTGGTATTGTTGTTACAACAGTCGCATTGAATGCTTCTTGATCTGCTTTTTCATTTCCTGGTATGCCTATGTGCCCGGGAATCCATATAAAAAGAATTTGCTTACCTTTTTTTTCCGCTACATATGTTTCTTCTTGTATGAGCTTTGTGATATCGGTTGTATTTTGCATATTTGTAATGGCGCATAGGTTGCTGAGCGAGTCACTAAGTATTATGAATTTTGTTTTTGTGTTTGTATATTCTGTGTGGATGTATTTAACTGCTTTGTAAATAGCTATCGCTTCAGCTGTGAATATTGAGGCTTGCGGGGGGAGTTTATATGCTATTGTTTGATTGTTTATTATAATAGCTAGTCCTACTCCGTTGGTTGTTTTAGAGGCATCAGTGTATATGTGTTCGCTGTTTGGATGATCTTGAAGTATGTTTTTAAGCAAGTTTATATATATGGAAGGCATTGTATTTTCTTTTTTGAATTCTGTCAGGGTAAGGTTAACCTTAAACGTTGTAGCCCATGGTGGAAATATGTATGGTTTTATTTTTTGTATATTGTTAATCAGTATTTTTTCTTTTTCTGCCTCATGTATATATGTGTTGATTGCTTTGTTAGCTGGGTTATTTATGTTTCTTTTGGTTCTGGCACAATATAGAAGAAGAAGTTTTTCTCTTCTTAGATCAGGTGGAATTTCATTTGCAATATTTCTGATGCTTTCAATTGGGCTGGATTTGAATCCACCAATTGATAATCTAATTGCAGTATTTAGTTTGGTTTGTATAATATTTAGATATTTAGTATTGGCATTTTTAAATAATATAGTGCCATAGTCTGTTTTGGATCTGATTAATGCTTTATATATCATTAAGATCGTTGAATTGTCTCCACCCCCTGCTGTGTGGGATATTATTTTAATTATATTGAGTTTTTGGGATATTGAATCACGAATATTTTTTAGGTGAGGTAACCAGTTTAGTTTGGAGTCAAATGTTATTCCTAATATTTTAATTTTGTCATGATTTGGTATATCCTGGTTGTCAAGTGTTATTTTGAGAGGTTCTATTTTTCTTTGCTTTGAGTAAATAATGCTTTGTGATTTGAGGTTAGAGAATGAGAAACCAGTTTTTCTTGACCAATCTGATAGGCTGTTTGCACTTTTTTGGAGAAACTCTTGAACCGTTTTTTGGTTATTACTTCTACATAGTATGTTGAAGTCGTCAGCAAATAAGTTGGCTCTAACCGGAGCCTTTATTGTTTCTACGATATCATTTATGGCTAAAAGAAATAATGTGACTGCCAGTGATGATCCTTGTGGGATACCATTTTCTTGATTGAAAATATTGGATAGGGTGTTAGATATTTTTATCTGAAATTTTCTTTCTTTAAGGAAGTTTGTAACATATTTTAGCATATTACCATTTGCTAATATTTTACTTAGTATAATTAATATTCTATGTCTCCATACTGTATCGTAAGCTTTGGATATGTCCAGACTGATCATTCCAAGTACTTGTTTTTTTTCAAATGCCTTTTCGATTTCAGTTTTAATTGTTATTAGGTTATCCATTGTTGATCTGGCATGTCGAAAACCACTTTGTTCTTTGGACAATATTTCGTTTTTTTCTAGAAACCATATTAGTCTTTTATTTATGATTTTTTCCATAATTTTTGTCATTGTATTTAGGAGTGTTATAGGTCTATATCCATCTGTAGAATGTTTATTTTTTCCAGGTTTAAGTATAGGGATAATTATTCCTTTTTTCCATTCTTTGGGTATGTCTCCGGTGTGCCATATATTATTGTAAACTTGTAATAGAAATTGTTTTGCTACTTTGCCAAGATTTATAATAAAGCAATATGGAATGCTGTCGGGGCCAGGGCTTTTGCTTTGACATTTTTTAAGTGCATTTTCCATTTCGTTGAATGTTATGTTTAAATTTAAGTATATTTGTTCACTACTATTAGGATTTATTGTTGCAATTATTGGTATATTTTCTGTTGGTGTTTTTATTTCATTTATAAATTCTTGTTTATAAACTTTATTGGAAAAATTTTCTTGAAAGTAGGCACCAAATTTTTCGGCAACCTCTTCAGGAACAGATGTTGTCCCTTGGTCATCCGTTATGTGAATTTCTTGATTTCTGTTTAGACCTTTTAATGAGTGAATTTTGTTCCATATCTCAGATGAGTTAGTTTTAGAGTTAATACTTGATGTAAATTCTTTCCATGAGTTTTTTTTACTTTTTTTTATTAAGAATTTAGCTTGAGCGCGGAGTTTTTTTAGTTGTATGAAGTTTTCTTGGGTTTTTTGTTTTTTGTATGTACTTAGAGCATTTTTTTTATTGTGTATAGCTTTTTTGATCTCGTCGTTCCACCACGGAACTTTGGGTTTATTATTGTAGTTCATGGAACTTCCGATTGATATTTCTGCCGCTGAAGTTATTATATTGGTAAGTGTTTCAATTGTGTTTTCAATATTCGATTGGTCGTTTAGTTGTATTTTGGTGATTTCATTTTCTACAATATCGCTGTATAATGTCCAGTTAGGCGTTTTTAGATTCCATCTTCTACTTTTATTTTTATTTGTGTTTCCTCTCCTGGTCATGAAATATGTTATTATTGGGAGATGGTCACTGTTATATATATCGGGTAAAGTTTGCCACTTAAGTCTTTGAGCTAGAGTGGATGAACACATTGTTAGATCAATACAGGAAAAATTTCCGTTGGCAAAATTAATATGAGTAGGTGATGTGTCATTAAGCAGGACAATATTATCGTTTTCTAATAATTTTTCAAATATCTTGCCTCTACGATCTGTTTTTTCAGATCCCCATATTGTATTATGAGCGTTAAAATCTCCTAATATTATAAATGGTTTTGGTAGTTGTTTCATAATATTTTCAATATCTGATAGTTCGATTTTAGTTTGATTGGGTAAATATACATTACATATATTTAAATTTGATTCATTAAGCTGTACAGAAATGGCGATGGCTTCAAGTTGTGTTATTATATTTATTTGTTTGCTGGGTAAAGCTGTTTTGACGTATATTGCGACACCTCCACTAGCCCTTAATCCGTTAGTTCTATTTTTGTTGTAGCCTGTATAGTTGCATAATATTCTATGGGTTTTATCGGTAAAATTGGTTTCTTGTAAACATATAAAGTCAGGACAATGTTCAGCTATTAATATTTTGAGTTCGTTAATTTTTTTATAGAAACCATTTAGGTTCCATTGTAGTAATTTGTGTTTTGTGAGTATTTCTTTTTGGTTTAGATTCATAATGGTATAAGCTATTTTAATTAGTATTATTCTTGCGGTGTTGATTGAAATAATAAGTTTGATAATTTGGTGAGTTTAATTTTTGCAGCTCGGTCATTTATCATTGGTCTAACTATTTCGATAGTTTTTAATATTGTAGGTATACTGACGTTTATTTCATCGCAAAGTGTGTGAATGTTGATTGTTTTGTTTGAGAAGTTTTCTATTATGTATTTAAATTGGGAAAAGGAGATGGTGATTTCTTCATGTTCCGAAAATAAGCTTTGGGCAGATATAAAAGGGTCATCAATGTTTTTAGCTATATTTTCTAGTGAATTGCTTTTTTTAATTTTTTTATTTGGCTCCGGTAATTTTTCTTTAGTTTTTTTTGATTCTATCAATTTGCTTATTAAGTTTTTGGGTTGTTCTGGTTTTTGATTGTTTTGGTGTAAATCGGGCTGTTCCGATATAGTTGGTGATGTAGGGCAGCTTGATGGTGGGGGAGGCCTCTTGATTTGTATATTAGGTAGGCTTAAGGTATTCTTGGGTTGACTTAGTAAGTTTGGATTGTGACAGTTTTTTGGGTTGTTGGTTGCATTTTCTTCAGTTTTATTATTTTCTAGTGTAGAGTTTGAGGCGATATTTAGGTTGTTTTCATCTATTGACGGGTTTTGTATGTTATTTTTGCAAGAGGCCGTAGAATTTGATTCTTTTTTACAATAATTAGATGTATGGCCAGTTTGTTTGCATATGTAGCACGTGAGTGTATCATCAGTTAGGAAAATTCTGAAATCTGTATTTTCGTATCTAATTATTAGCGATCCGGGAACATTTGCTATATCATCTGGGTGTACATATACTTGTCGCCTAAAACTACTTATGTGCGCAAGTTCGTCTTGGAAGCCAGCTTTTAAGAAAGAAATTGGTGACAGTGTTTTAATATTTTCAATTAATAAATGTTCAGTGATTACTTCATGAGGAATTATCGGGTGAGCGTTGGATATTATGTATCTTTTTGCTGGGTTGACTAATCGGCGAAAAGGTATTTGGTTGTCATTAACGGATATATATGCGTGGTTTTGTATTAGTTCGTCGACAGTATTTTTGTCTTTAAAATAGATACAAAACCTGCTGTTAGATATGCGAGAGGCGAAGGTGATATTTTTTGGTGGTGTTATTTTGCTGAATGCTTTTACGTATTCGATTTGTGGTATTTCGTTTATAGTGTTTAGTATAACAGCTTGTTCTTTTTTGGGAAACATTGTGTTGGCAGTTGTTTCAGCGAATGTTTTAGAATTGTTAGTTTTAACTTGTGGTGATGATTGTGATAAATCTTGGAAATTCATATTTAGTAGAGTGCCCGTAGACATTTTATTGTTTTAATTAAGCCGCGGTGAACCACCGATCGGACCTAATTAGATATTGCGGTTCCGAGTGAGATAAGATTACATACCTGTATTGTTGTTAATTGTTGTGTGATTGTGTATTAATACTGCTATCGGGAGCTAAGAAATACGATATGCAAAACACACGTGTGCTTTGGTCGGTGGTCAAACACGTACTGAAAATGTTAATTGTTTATAAAAACACGAACTCTAAAGACCGATCGACAAGCTATTTATATTGTTACATATTAAACGAATAATAATAAAAAAAACTTTACAATAATACTGTTTGGTAACTATTATAGAGGTCCTGTTTTCGTGTGCTGTACAGTTTGATTGTGTGTACACTTTGATTTATTAAATAATATTTAAATATGTAATATAAAACACTACAAACAGCCGATTAAAATAAGCTCATGAATCTCAATACCTAGTAATTAGTAATTTTGAGTACTAATTTGTATAAGTATTCAATATTTAGAATTTTGAGAATATGTTTGAGGATCAATTAAGCTCTCATCTCAATAATTTCCCAGGCGAGAGAAAAAACAGCTGAAAATGGAGCAAAAATGGCTGAATTCGTCGTAAACGATCCTTTCATTAAATCGATTTTAGTAATTTCAACATTACCCTACAAAGAATGATGCAAGAAACTTGAAACTTTCACCATATATTATTTACGTATCACTAAATACTTAAGAAAAAGTTTTAAAAAAATAAATCCTACTGATAATTAGATGAAAAATGGGAAATTTTTTAATTTTTTATTGAAATTTTATAATTTAAAGGGAAATTTATGATGAATTTATATGAGGTTAGTAGTAAATTACGATTTTTCATAATAAAATGTCTTTACATTACATCATTATATTAATAACCTAAAATGAATGCATATTAGGTATCGATTTGTAGAGTTATGAATGTTATATTTTTCTTGATAGCTCGCTATAACGAGAAAAATTAAGTTCTGTAGCTCAATCCAATGATTAAAAAACTGCGTTCCAAGTACACATTTTTTTTATACAGACTCAGGAGAGGTTTCTTTAACCACACTCCCCTGACATCATTAATTTTTTTTAAATACTACATTTCTATTTTATATAATTTAAAAATATAATTCTGATTTTCAATTACAGTAGAACTTCGATTATCCGAACGCCAATCATCCGGACGCCCAATTAACCGAACGAGAAAAAATTGAGATATAAAGCTGCTCTAAAGAGAAAGTCTACTATGAAACGAACTAAAATACCATTTTTCAGGATAAAATGAATAATGTACCAAGTCAGCTTTTTTTTTGGTTTTAAAATATGTCACATATTATTATTAAGGCTTATTTCGTTTCAGTTAAATATATAATAAAATCATTTGTTTATGGTTACAAATTTTAAATTATATTACGTACATATTAATAATAAATACATACAGGTACATACAATATATTCATTCAATTATATAACTTTTGATATATTATACGTCAATCATCTGGATATTTGCTTATCTGGACCACCTTTGACATAAATCTGTCCGGATAATCGGAGTTCTACTATAAATATTTGCCAATTATATATTTGTTACTTTACACCGCAATTTGTCATGTTGGTAATAAAGGTTATCATTTTAAGTAAATTATCATACGATTTTTACGTAATAAACTCAAAACTGTTTTTACGTCAAATTTCCATTTTGAAAATTTGTTTGTAGAAATCGTTCAATCCAAACATAACGAAACTTTGAATACAGATAGAACAAAGCGTTTTGAATTTTCTGTATATAAAAAAAAAGTGTTTTTATCAAATAAAACATTTTTAGACAATTTGAAAAATAAAATTCCGAAAATTGATGAAGTATAATATGAATGGTATATTTTGAATATCTGATGAAATCTTTTAAAATTTTATATGACCTTACTCATAAACTTCACTAGTGATACAGAAAAAGTTTCAAAAATCATGATGAAGTGTTTTTTTTTTTTTTTTTATAAGCGTTTATGTTAATTATTATACGATTATTAGGTAAAAAACGGGTTTTACGTCAATTTTCAACTTAAATAATTTATTTGAAGAAATTGGACAATCCAAACGGTATATTTTAATTCTGAAGCTTTGCTCAGAACCGTTTAACTAAAGAAATGACCTATCATTTCATTGAAATTCTATACACCCACACCAACATTAACTTGTCCAAAGAGCGATGAATACACGCGGGGCGTAGTGTGTATTTTTTTAAATTAAGATTTCCAAAAATTAACTTTTGTTTATTTTCAAGAGTTTAATTTTTCTTAATGACATTTAAGGAGGCTAAATTAAAAAGTGATAAGTCCACAAAAAGCAAACTTCACGACAAAGTCGAATCTGTTTTCAGGACCATTATCGCATAACAAGTTCGATCGGTATGTTGGAATGAAAATACTTCTATGTTGTGTGAGAACGATATAGAGAGAAACACAAAATTACCGCT
This sequence comes from Therioaphis trifolii, assembly GCA_027580255.1. Classification (NCBI taxonomy): domain Eukaryota; kingdom Metazoa; phylum Arthropoda; class Insecta; order Hemiptera; family Aphididae; genus Therioaphis; species Therioaphis trifolii. Next base: position 38,039,611 of record CM050405.1, read on the forward strand.
TCAAATTCCCTTAACTTAAGTATTTAATATTAAAAAAATAGTTTTTTTGAGCGCATGACTGGTTTATTTCGGAATTCATCATTTTCGTTTTGATACCGTATTTTGAATGGTTATCATTTTAAAATCTGTAAAAATAATTAATTTCAAGCGATTTAATTCAACAGTTATATGTTATTATTTTATATTATGAAGATACTTATTTTTATCTCACTTATATTTTATGTTTTCAGTATTATGCAATAAAATATCATTTATAAATAATTTAAAATTTAAAATGCTTTAATCCTGTCAAAAAAAAAAAAAAAACATTCTAGTATCAAGCAGACGTTTTTGTAATTTAAAGGTTTTTAATCATATTTAATTTAATTGTCACAGCTCCACAATTTAATATTTATTAATTTTTTTGTAAAACTCATTCTTCCTGCACGCTGTTTATAAAATTTATTTTTCTGATTTTGATAATTAATAATAATGATTAAAATATAAATTTTGCTGTAACTCCAAATGTAATATTGCCGTAAGTTATCATATTTCTATTAATATTATATTTACGTCTAATGAAGAAAAAGTGTAATTTTGATTGTCGGCATAAATGTAATTCGTACGAGGTGAATGTTATTACTTATTAATGACGCACAAATACATTACACTCAAACCTCAATTACGCGAATATTTTTCTTGCCTCTTAGAAATTTCTGAACTCCCGACGCAATATCTATCAGCGCTACTGAGTCGGAGGTAAAGATATTTTACCATAGACCACTCAAAGTCAGTAACGACATTCGTACATCATTAGATATTAATATTATCATTATAGGAGTGTTTTACAATCATACAAATGTGTACGTATGAAATGTATATTGTTCTGTAAAATAATTTAACAGTTGCCGCGCATCTTTATTCTATAGGCTATACGTTGTGTACAGTATTAGCGTTTATAAATTTCATATTTTAATCAAATCGTAGTTAATGAATAAATAATTTCTTCACACTTAAAAAAAAAAAAAAAATTGAGTAATAAAACTCTGGAAATACCTCCGGCGAATTAAATTGCATACTGTTTATGATTCGAGCCATCGAGACTCGACTATGGTAGTTGTTTCATTAAACCAGAAACCGAAACCTACATGAACTACGACACGTATCACCGAGATATATTATTATATGATTGGATTCACCTGGTCCTGGCGCTATGAACATTTCGTTTTTCTTAGTTTCCACTCGGAACATTATTAACTCGTCTGTCGGATCTATATCCCTGACGCACCGCTTTGCGTTTTCCGCCAAATCTTTTGTCAACTTAGCGTAATGCTTCGCAGAAGTCTTATCCATCGTGTACTCGATTAAATGACCTGTGGAGTTTTTCCACTGTCCATCATCCAATGCATATTTTTGTCGAGGTTTCAATTATTAATGACCGTTGGAAAATACAAACCGTCATCGCCTACCACAAGAGTTCCAACGACTCCACGGAGACTTGTTATGCGTTTCAATGTTGCTTCCAATTCATCTTGTATCTTTAAAGTTGAATCTTCTTCCAGCGTTTCTAACATTGCCATCGATAACAATCAATTTCGACGTACCTATAACGCACTAAGTGTGATTGCTCATTAAGATCAAATTAACAAATACATTCAATAGGGACTAGACGTTTCCATGTGGACGTAGGTCACTAAAGTAGTAATTATAATATGTTCGGTGACTACCAGAAAATAAAAATATCAAATATTTGTATAAAATAGTTTCAACTCAATAGACATATATTGATAAACATTAGTAGTATCTATAAATATTATGAGGCCACAGCATTTAAAATGAGAGTTTTTTTTTCCTTTAACACTCAAATACTGATATAATTTGTTATAGTTTTAGTTGTTTAAATGTTATTAATAGTGGTCCAAAAGCGGTAATTTTAAATGGCATGTATTTCATCTCGTTAATTATTCGGAGCAGCTATCTCATTTTCAGTTTTTCCAAGGACGAGGGAAAACTGTATAATAAGCACTTTTAGCACCCCTACGGTTTGCGCCTACTGTTTTATCACTGGGAAATATGTTACGGTTGTCATTAACACACATTTAGTTAATTGTGAAATATGTGTAAACTGAATAATAAATACTTTAGAATGAACAAAATGTATTATAATATACTCTAAGATTAAATATATTACATTTCTACATACATTGTTTTCATAATTTCCCATCACTACTTAAAAATTATAAACAAAACAATAGAAAAAGTGGGAGAACAATGATAGACGAGTTTCAATGTTATTTAAGTAAACTGTACATGTTTATAAACCCTCTGCTGTATTTTATTATTTATTCTTCAATATGAATTTCAGATTTCCACGCCTAACAGCCATGATGCAAAATGTAAGAGAAACACTTCGTACATATGTAGATGATTTTCATTTTCACTGTTAATTGTCTAGTGTTTTTGTGGTAGGTATTCGATTGATAAATTCTAGAAAGGTGTGGCCGGAGAATTCGCCCGAAAGCGATAGAATTAGAGAGCAACTCTATTACGTTCCAAAGGGTTACCAGTACGGTTTGACACCGCTCAAACGAATTTTAGTCCATACCGGCGTTGGATCAGATTGGGAACAGTTTAAGCCCAACCAAAGCGAGTTCATTGACTGTCCTGTCAGTCAATGTTGGTTGACCGTAGATAAATCGCTGGGTTCGGAAGTCGATGCAGTACTCTTTAGGCGTAAATACAATGAACCTAAATACATAAGACCACCTAATCAAGTAAGCTTACAGCTGATGAATTTTTTAATACGACATTATATTGTTGTTGATGTTTTTTTCGAAATTATCATCTATTACTGGTGGTTTATATTTTTATCTTTTGAATTAATACGTATTACTCGGAGAAAATTGTAAAATCTAAACAATAATGAAATACATACGAGTATTAATGAAACAGATTAAAGGGCATAAAATATATAATATTCGGTATTTCCGAGCTTCTTAAAAATAGACTAACATGTTTAATATTGTATACCTACAGCTTTAATATTATTTATAAATTAATTACGAAACAAAAATGCTGTAATTTTTCTTATGAACTCACATAAATATCAATAATAATTTTTTCTCGATATAAACGATATTTATGAAAACTACTAAATAAATCATTATGTAAGGAAAATACAGTAGAACCTCGATTATCCAAGCCTCCGTTATACGAACCCTCTATTATCCGAACTACAATATTAAAGTATCCGAACGTTAAAACTCGTTGAAGCACTTGTATCCGTGGCCGTTTTATCGAATTTATCATAACATTTGCTATTGATTTATCACTAGTACATACATATATTTTGAACGTACGGGTGATTAGTAGATGATCAAACGTAACGGTCTTATAAATTAATTCGTCTTAACCGTATGCGAGACTCGGCTGCAAAAAAGCGCGTTGAAGCTCGTCGTCAAATGAAAATCGATAATTTTGACAAAAAAATATAATAAACATAATATGTTCCTATGTATGTAATGTATTTTTAATAATGTAATATTATGAAGTACTGATAAAATATTAGTAATAATAATAATACAGATGAAGTATTTAACTGATTGAAAAAATGCTTTTTTTTTTCCAATATCCGAACTTTTGCGTATCCGAACTAGGCGTGGTCCCAATTAGTTCGGATAATCGAGGTTCTACTGTAGTACCAAAACTTTAAAAATAGCACTAAAAATCTAAAATGCATCAAATATGCAAAAAATAGCAAAATAAAATGTCATGTTTAGAGTCCCTGGTGTATAAAACAAATTTATAGCCCACCCTGCTATTTTTATCTGTATTCTATAATAATTAGCAAATGCTATAAAATCCGGACCCTGGTAATGACAAATAATTCAATTAAATTATGTTTAATCCCAAAATGTTTATCAAAATATTGAATTAAAATAGGAAAAATTTTCACAGCACCATGGTTAGACCCATCTGTACAAACTCCAATAAATGAAATATTGTTATCATTAATGATTTTTAATACGTCTTTTAATGAATGTGGGGCTAAGACATTATTAACAATAGCTTCAGTTTTAGTTCTAGCTGAAGAAATTTTAGATGCTACCTCTGAATCGCAAAACATAAGACGATATAATTTAGTGGAACAATCACAAGATTTATAGCTATGGTGATGTCTTACCGTATGAAAGGCAAGTGTGGCTTCAACTGCTAATATTTTTTCTTCGATTTTTGTATTCTGTGTTACAAAAAACGTATTCACAGATTTTGAACCACTAGTTGATTGAATATTTTTTGAATGTTTATATGAAGACAAATGTTGTATTAAATCAGCATTGCCTTTATTGGCTAATACTAAATAACTGTTAAAAGAGTACTTATGGTAACCTTGATACCAGCTATTTGGCTCGTGAATAATGAACAATAATTTTCAATTATTGAAATATTAAACTCCGATTAGAACCGTCCATAAAAATACGTTGTTCACACAACAATCGATTTAACCGTCGTCCGGCGCGATCGTCTTTTTATACAAGAAGCGTCGACAAGAACATGATGTTTGGTTCATGTTTGATGTTCAAAGTGGACCTTTAAGTTATTAAAGGTCCACTTTGAACATCAAACATGAACCAAAAATCATGTTCTTGTCGACGCTTCTTGTATAAAAAGACGATCGCGCCGGACGACGGTTCTTTGGAAGTTGAATTTGTTTACTACAAGGCTATGATCAAGAAGTTCGCGCCGAACCTTAAAAATAAAGACAAAATAAATGTCGTGAGGTGGCTTCGGAAGCTGCTCGCGCCGGAGTACGCGACGGAATTTTTAAAGGTCGAGCGCAACAGGTACCTGTTCAAGATGGTATTGTCGATCATGAACGACGAGATGTACGGCGTGTTCAAATTTCCGCCACCCTCCGGCCCGCTGAAGTCGGTCGAGAACTCCGCTGTGGCCGCTATGCCGCTGGCGACCTGGGAGCATGATACCATGTGGCAGGAGATGCTGCGGGGCGAAGACCGCGTGGCGTCGACGTGCATGATGCACGCCGAGTGTCCCGACCACGACACGGCGGACAGTGTTGGAAATATATCACAAAGACAAAGACAAGTGACATTCCCGGAGGAAGATCGTAAAGAAGCGGACGAGTACAAAAACAAGCGGGCGATGCTGGGCACGCTACTCGACAGTGAGTTCCAGTATCTGTTGCACGTGAGCCGGCCGTACGCGGCGCTGATGACCACGGCGCAGGAGAAAACGCGCGTGGCCAAGTGGCTGCAGAAGCTGTGCGGCGTGCGCAGGGACGAGGCGTGCGTGGGGATGAAGGGCGTGCGCAACGACTACATGATGGCGCTGCTCGGTTACCTGCACGACCTGCGGCTCGCCGGCCCGTTCGAGCACCCGCCGCCGGACGGCCCGCTGGAGAACCTGGAGACGGCCATGGAGCGGCCGAGGGACGATTATCCGCTGACGGTGCCCACGCAAGACGACGTAAACGAGTTCCTGTCCGAGCAGCCGACCCCGGCCGAGGGCGGCGCATTTTGCTACATAGCCGTCAGCGGCGACCTGCAGGCGACCAACCTGATCAAGTCGAGATCGGTGGCGACAAAGGACTGTCAAAAATGACAATTTTAACACGATTTTAATCGAAATAAATAACAATTTCATTCCAGAGTTTTTTTTCGCTGTATTTATAGTAAATTTTTATAATTTTTTACTTATTTACTGAAGCGTAAACAAAAAAAGAATATTTTTACAATTGTTTTCATTACAATATTCGCAATGATAAAGTCAAACCAATTGCAATGTGACCGGTTGAGATTTAAAAAAAGCTGGTAAGTGAGATGGTTCAGTTTAGAACGATTGAGTGGGATGAATAATATTAGAATATTTTTTACTGGAAATGATGAATTGTCATAAGATGATGAATTTTATGATGAATTGTCATAAGATCATTTTTTAAATTTTTCTTTAAAAAAAAGAATTTGAAAATCACATGAATTCGTTACGGTTTTTTCAACATAAAACAAAATATACCCGAGCTGTATTTATAGTAAATTTTTATAATTTTTTACTTATTTACTGAAGCGTATACAAAAGAGGAATATTTTTACAATTGTTTTCATTACAATATTCGCAATGATAAAGTCAAGCCAATTGCAATGTGATCGGTTGAGATTTAAAAAATGTATCTAGTCGAGTATTCGAGAATGTTTTTAACTAGGAACAAATCGAAATAAGTATAGTAAAATGTTGAGACCAATAAAGATCTTTAGCGAAATGTCTTTATTATTGATATTCACCGGTTATCACGGTTAAATATAAACACGGGGACGACTATGGTAAAACAATGACGGTGACGTAGATAAAGTTGCAGCGCACCACGCCGCACGCAGTGTAACTTAAAAGTATTACCGTTACATCTGACTAGTGACATTCCGGACGAGGGGGTACTTAGGATTTGGACAGGTAAAGAGCTAAACTGATAATTTTTAATTACGACAATGAATGAGGTTCACTGAGGTTCATTGACGTGTACAACGATAATTTTGACATAAGAATTTATATTACGACAGACGACTAACCCGAAAAATAAACCGACTGTGGTCAGTGGCATGTTAAGGCATTCGTCATGGGATGATTAAGATGATTTTTGGATTTCAAACTCATCATTTTATTTAGTTGTTACATTACATAATGGCACAGTACTCTGGTATTGGTGTAAATCATGAGTCATGACACATCCTAGTGTTTAGTTTTAGAATATGAGCAACACAAAGAATCTCAGTATCGGTTTCACAACGACGTTTTATTCATGTCTGAAAATATTATGTGGATACGTCTTTTGATTGTGAAAATGTTCCAAAAATTTAAAATTTAATTTTTCAATAGATCAGAAATTTTATATGCTTTTTAAATTAAGAAATTTATTTTTGAAAATATTAATAGTGTTTTCTTGAGTTTGAAAAACATTTGAGTTACAACTATAAAATATACGAATAAACTTATTTTATGAACGTTTTCCCAATCTAATTTTTCTCAATGAGATTTTTTCAACTTTTCCCAATAACGATGACACAAAAAAAGACTCCTTGATATTATTATCATACATAAAAATTTATATAACATACACTGTTGGCAATTGTGAACGACGATAAAATATTAAAATATATTTACAATTTTTTTAAATCCAAAATCTGTAATTTACATAAATAATCACAAGGCAATTTACCATACACATACTATTTTCAATCTTTGTAATTTTAATATTATGGCAATAAAATAAAATACAATTGATACATTTATTCATAGGAAATAGCGTACATACTGTGGTCACATATGATATATTTTACAACACTTGAAGTAGTTGGAGCGTTTTCATATTTATAATTGCCTCTAAGCCAGTGTTCACTAAAATTATAAACTAGACCAACATATTTTGATTATTGTCACATTCCCAATAGTTTTATTTCTTATAACTACAGTCAAGCCAAAATATTGTCTACTCAGACGAATAATAAATTATTATAAATATATAGGTACCTATTTAAATTATCTATATATTATATTATAAATCGTACGTATACGACGAATACAAATTTAAAATAACATATTCTTCGTCTGAGAATAGTTAAAATTAAATTGGCGATTTAGATAGATTCAATTGGTAGTTATTTTATGGTATCACAAACATTAATTTGACTAGGCTTATTGCATGGCAAATCACACTGCGACGTTGACCTTTGAGGCTGTTGACAACGACTCAGAGACTACCAATTAGACCTTAGGAAATCCTTTGGCATAAGGTTTTTTGGCGTTTGTATTTAAATAATAAATTCCTCGGGGGGCTCTGAAAGAAAAAATAACAAATAATTACTCACTTCTTACGTAAACACATACACGATAACATTATATATCTAAAATATCAATTAAAATTCAATCTACAAAAAAAAAAAAAAAAAAAAGTGAAAAACTGGCCACTATTTACATATTGTATGAAATAAAATAAATTGACAAAATATAATTTCAAAATGTTTGATTCTTTTAATTAGCTTTACGTATCGTGCTAATTGACTTACTTGTGAGTTACATGTTCGCCCATTAAAACGTAGTCGGATTCCGGTGGATTGCAAAGGCCTAGATTGAATAAAAATCTGTTAGCACAAGGTACTGCCCAGAATCCGACGTTGGGAGTGTACATATTATTAATTATTATGTTGAAACTTGAAACTTGTCCGTCTGGAATGGAACTGTGGTGGGAGAAAATCGGCCTGGCTGAGCGCACGACGTTCAGCACAGACCATAGATATTAGATAACAGAAGAACGGCACTGACAGTGATAACGTTACGGCAGTGATAACGTTTGATTAGCGTATAAAATATACGTTTATTTTATAATAATTTGACGTTTACCCGTTAAACCATACTACCACATCAACCGACGTAACTGGTGCATATTCCAAATTAACTATATCATCTAAATCATAATGGTCCACATTTATGTCAAGTGTAGTGTCATTATGAAAACTATTGATTTTTTGAAGTTCTACTTATCCATTTTTGAAAAAACACGATTGCACTTTTTCATAATCAATTCCGCTACTTCACCATTAGGTCTTCTAACTTGTGTTTTACTTCTAAAACAGTAGCTATATTTTTTGCCAAAGGTCGCATAAAAAAAATTAATAAATAAACGCAAATAATTGGAATAAAAATGAAAAATGCCTTTTTTTTCTTATTTTGTAATTGCATGTGGTATAAACCCAAAATTTGTTGTGATGTAGACTGTGAGATTGTCTATACATTATACAATAATATAGTCCAAGTATGTCATACATAGAAATAAATTAAATTTTCAAGAAAAATATGTGAAAATTGAGAAAAAAGAACCAAATAGGGAAAAAAGCAATAAAAAGCAGGCTTTGTGGGAAAAAAGCAAAACAAAGCAAAATAAAGTTTACTTCATTGAAATCAGAATGAGTCAAAACGTATTTATATATAAGAATTATCTTTCTATCACACTCCCCTCAAAAGAAGCATTTGCTACAAAATCCGAGCCCTACTAATAACTAATATTACTAATAGTCTTAAATGTAAAATATCTAATAATTATGATAATTATTTGTAAAAAAAATTAATATATTTTTAGGAAACTTTAAAGAATTATGTAAATTGTTAGCAAAAAGTAATGAGGAATTTGGAAAAAAATGTAATCTTAAAACCAATTACTCAAGTCATATAATTCAAGATGAACTTATAAATATATGTGCAGATGTTGTGAAAGAAATAATTGTAAAAGATATTGAAGACGTTGAGGTGTTTGGAATTATGTGTGATGAAGCAAGGTGAAATATATATTATGTTTTATACATGGACTTCTTAATTTATTTTTATTAAATTAATTTATCGGTGTTACAAACAAGAACAAATAGCATTATGTGTAAGTTTGTGCCATGGAGCGAAGAAAAGTTCGCGCCATAGAGTAAAGACGCACCGTTGAGATGACAACCGATACGAGAACGATGCATGTTGGTTTATTATTTCACCGTGAAGTTTTTTTTATCCGTTCGAACCGATCGACGAGTAATTAGATATTAAAATAAATAATATAAAAACACGAAATACCAGTGTGGTTGATTGTTTTCGACCGAACATGTCGGGTGTGGAGCAAAATGATCGACCGCGGGACGTACGTCTTGCTGAGGTGAGTCGATTTGATATTCGTTGACACGCGAGTTAGTACGTCTAATACGTCTTACGTTTATAGGCGGACGGATTGGAAGATCTGCCGGGAGAACCGAGCCGAGCCGGATTTCCGGGATCTTCTGGTAGGCAGCAAAACGTCATCGAAGACATTTATATTTCTCGGGTAACTCACGATTTATTGATTTTAAATATCATAATATTCGGAACAAATACACCTTACCGGACACTTCTTTTAGATTCTGAACGGAGTGAAGAATGTATTGATTTTACAATGATGTGTTTTTTTTCTTTTTTTTTTTTTTTTTTTTTGTGTCTGTCGACACGATTTGGGGCAGTAAAAATGCTTCGATTGCCTTATAGAGCAACTTTTCTGAAAGGAAAGTGAATCTAGTTGGTACTTTGGGGGGTCAAAAGTTAAAAATTTTCAATATTTTTTTAACGCGCCGGGAAAAACCCTTAAAAAATGAGGGAAAAACGGTATATTTTACGCAAAACCAGTTTTCGACAAAATCAAATTTTTTATTTTGCTATAACTCAAAAACTAATCGATGTAAATGCTTGAAATTTTCACCAAATGTTTAGATTAGCGTTCTCTATACACCGTTAAATTTTCAAAGTATTTTGACTTTTATTGAGCTAATTATAGACAATTGAAATTTTCAATTTTTTTAAGTATTTTTTTTTAAAATAACGATAAATTTTTTTTTTTTTGCCAGAAAATCTTGAAAATTTAATACAAGGTTTCTTATAAGTTGTTCCATAACTGATAAAAAAAATCCAAAATCGTAAGTCACAATTTTTTTTTATAAGTGCTCAAAGTTCCAATTTATACGAAATATGTAAAAATTGCGAAAATTTGCAAATAATTTTGTTGTTGAAAAATCGTAAAATTTTTTTCTTTTATAACTAAGTTTTGAAAATTTGGTACAAGGTTTTTCATTAGTTTTTCTTCAATTATCTGCAAAAAAAACTCTACCGGATTCAGACAAAAAAATTTTATGAGTGTTTGAAATTTAAATTTTTACAAAAACACGTTAAACAACGGTTTAGCCTCAAACGATTTTTTCTATTTGTTTTTTTTTCAAAAAGTATAAGTTGTAGAAACTTGAAAATTTTATCAGTTGTTTATATTGGCATTTTCTTTATATAATTTTATTTTCAAAAGATTTCACTCATTTTTAATCAATTTATAGGCATTTGAAATATTCGATTTTTTTTATTTTTTTTTTTATAAATGTTGATAAAAAAAATGTAGCTCGGACGAAATACTTGAAAATTTAATAGAAGGGTCCACATAAGTTGTTCTAACTCCCATTCAAAAATTATAAAAATACATAGGCACAAAATTTTTTTATAAGCGTTTATAAGTGCTGATATTGACAAAATTCTATATAATTTTCATAAAAATTTCTATTCAAAGTTAAGAAATGAAAATTTAATACAAGGGTGTTCATAAGTTTTTCTTGCAAAAAGTATAAAAATATCATGATCGGTTCAATTAAAAAATTTTAACGGGCGTCTGAAACTGTAATTTCTACAAAAATTCAGGCGTTAAATTACGATTTACTATAAACATATTATTCACTGACAATTCATCTTCGTTCAGAATCGTTTTTTTTTTTTTATAATATAAAATAATGTCCTAATCTATCCTATAATGCCTAATCTATCAATACATCTCGTGTATCCCACCCAACTCCTGTATCCTGTGCTTTTTTTTATGTATATAATATATTGTTATAATGCGTCTCTTAAATGTAAACGGTAAAGTGGTTTTAACAACTAAACGGTACATTTAATATAATATTGCAGTATGGAAACCAAGCACTTCCGTATGATTTCGAATATATAAAAAAAAAAAAATTTAAAAACGAAAAACACACACATGGGATAGAAATTGTGTTCAATATTTTTTATGAAATGTTGTGTGTATCATTGGCGTTCTCATGTTTTTTGTTGGGGGGGGATATGAAAATGTATATAGTCTATATCTGTACATCGATCGTCGTCGAAACAATTTGAAATGATAACGATTCACTGCATAATTATTTATTGATTAAAATGTATTATGTATACAAAATACTTAAATATCGGTTTATCATAATAATATCTCCATCAATACTTATAATTTGGACTAAAAATAATGCCATGGGGGACAAAAAGAACGCGTTAGATTCTAAAAATATTATAGACCGTTATGAATCAAAAGTTGTACATCAAACCGAGGAAAATTTACAAGTGTGTATGGTATATGTATATGCTCTTAATATTTTTTTCTAAAACCTAAAACAATATTTTCGTTTATTTTTATTTTGCCAGATTGAATTCGGTATGCTTATAAAATTGTTAGTGAACAATTATTATAATCTATCAATATATTGTGTTTTTTTACAGGACAAAAATATCGATAGTTATGACAATCGTATCGCACCCAAAAGTATGATTATGGATACACACGGAAGTGAAAACGAAAAAACGTGGCTACCGATTTCTCCCTCCCGATTAATCTATAACGATACGAATATAATACGGGATTCAAAAAGTGTAAGATAAATACGATAAATAATACCAATTTTTTAGGTTCGGTGTTTATTACATCAAGATGTTATTGTTTATCTATAGGAGGAATCGGCACCAACATTAGCCGATACTCGATTGGAGGAAAAAACTGCTTTGATAAAAGTATTTGGAAGAGATGCCGAACTCATGAAGCGAGTGTTAGTAGAATTGAATGAGGCCAATGAATTATTAAATTTAGAAAACGAATGCCTTAAAGACGAGAATCGTGCACTTGAAAAAAAAGTGGCTATAATAGTTGAAAGATTAAACAATGTAGTGATACGATTCGAAGACAAACAAGAAACGATAACAGAACTTGAGGCACCGGGGCAAAAATTAAGAGCTGAAATCCATCCGCTACTACAATGTATTCAAGATAGTCTGGAAGATAAATTGTCCACGTTTATAGATTTTACGCAAATCTAAGTTCTTTTCCAATTCACTGTTTAAACGGTCCTTGTCTGATTTTAAGTAATCAATATCTTTCAACAAAACGATATTCTTATTTTTCAATTCTTCCACTTCCGATTTGGATTTTTCATAATCTAACAACTCTTTCTTCAATGCCTGATCTTCTTGTTGTAAAGACTTTATTTCATCTAAGTGGTTCTGGTTTATTAAAATATAAGACACAGTTAGAGAGAATAGAATATTTAAAAATGATCAATGAACTCAAAATGAACGTGATCGATTTTTAAGAATAAACCAGAACCACTTAGATGAAATAAAGTCTTTACAACAAGAAGATCAGGCATTGAAGAAAGAGTTGTTAGATTATGAAAAATCCAAATCGGAAGTGGAAGAATTGAAAAATAAGAATATCGTTTAGTTGAAAGATATTGATTACTTAAAATCAGACAAGGACCGTTTAAACAGTGAATTGGAAAAGAACTTAGATTTGCGTAGGGATGAATTGATAAGGTATCAAAATATGTTAGCCGAAGAACGGGACAAGAATCGTCATATCGATTTAGAATTTTTTAAAACCGTTAAAGAGTTCCAATCGGAAGTGGAGGAATTGAAAAATAAGAATATCGTTTTGTTGAAACATATTGATTACTTAAAATCAGACAAGGACCGTTTAAACAGTGAATTGGAAAAGAACTTAGATTTGCGTAGGGATGAATTGATAAGGTATCAAAATATGTTAGCCGAAGAACGGGACAAGAATCATATCGATTTAGAATTATTGAAAACCGTTAAAGAGTTACAGTCGCAAGTTTCAGAACAACAAAAACGGATGTGTAATAGACAAGAGAATAAAGAGCGTAAGTCTCATATCGTTTTTTTTTTATTGTACACGAAGTTTTCTGAATTTAATATGTATTTTATTAACATCTGATTACAGCCAAGAACCTAAAACGCCGAGAACCAAAAACAATACGCAACACATTACGCCGTATCACGAAGTGGTTATTGCACTCCTATCGGTGTTTACATTCGTTGAGCGATATTGTTTGTTTACATTAGTAGTTCGCCTACGGTCACGATGAATAATACCGGCAACGAAAATATTTCGACGCCTAACGAGCTAGCGCCGAAAGCTCAGACGTACTACGAACTGTTCAGTACCGTGGCTGAACTAACGGAAAGACTGCAAAAACTCGAGTCTACTGCCGGTTCGCAGTCTGTTCGTCCACGGACTACTGAACCTGACGATATCTCCGAGACTACTTCGACTGTCGATTATCGTATCCTCCCAGACGTAGGAACGTCTATATTGGTCATTCACGGGGCACGAATCTAGCAGTCGAGCAGAGGATTGGATTAGTTCGGTCGACGGGCTGGCGCAAGTTAACCAGTGGCCACTAAGATACCGACTGCTATATGTCCGATCACATGTCGCAGAAGCTGCGCGAAGCTGGTACTTGCTCGAGGAGTTTCGTGACTGGGTTACTTTCGTCCGCAAGTTTAGGGCGACATTCGTGCGCACGCTGCGCAAGGCGGATTTGTGGCGAGAACTCGAAATGCGCATACAGGAGCCGAATGAACCGACTATCGACTACTTCTACGCCAAAATCGGTCTATGCCACTCGCTCGATCTGGCGTTTGCCGACACGCGTGAGTACGTCCTTGAGGGATTAAGGTCCCAACCTTTGACCGACTGGGTGTACGGTCGTATGCACTCCAACCGCGATGACCTGCTGTCAGACATCCGTGACTGGGAACGCATGCGCGCGAAGCGCAAAGAAAAGTTCGAGACCGCTAATTCAGCGTCCACTAAGCCACGACATGTTAAACCAAAATCCGTTACTGAACCGCTAGGCGCGAAATCGACATACGTCGCGCCCGCTGTTCCGCCGAAAAAGACGATTGGCGCTGACACTAGATCGGTGACGTACAAGGCCGAGGCCAAAACAGACGTTTTAAGAGAACGTTCGACGTTCCACTGTTTCAACTGCCGCGCTGCGGGGCACATCTCTAAGGACTGCCCGAAACCTCGACGCCCTGTGAAGTGCTCTAATTGTGGTTCGGACCAACACACTCGAGGTCGTTGCCCCGTAAATGTTATCGAACGATCCGAAACCGCGTCCGCTACCGATCAGGCATTTCGTGCCGACGCGACCGCGAGTGCAAAATCGAAAAACCCGTACGTAAAAACCGTGAGAATCAACGGACGACCCGTTAATGGTCTCATTGATACGGGTAGTTCAGCCGTGCTGATGCGTCTATCGGCTGCCCGCGAGTGTAACGTCGCTATACGCGACGCCGTGTGTCCGCTTTACACTGTCGGTGATGCCACTCAGCCGAGTACCTCGACTATTGGAGAAGGCGACGCCGAAATCGCGATCGAAGGTGTGTCAGCAGCTGATCATACGATTAAGATAGTGCCGGACAGCTCGATTCCGGTGGACGTGCTGGTTGGTCGGACCTGGCTCGATCTGCCTCATGTTAACTATTTCAAACAAGGAGGTGAGATAGTTTTCGATTCGATGAAATGCGTCCAGACCGACGCGCTCGATATGTCGGACGCCGACGAAAATGTATACGTCGCCGTAGAGGAACCGGTGCGTCCGACGAAAGTTCCTGTAACTGAAAACGACGTTTTTATCGACTCGCACGTATCCGCCGCACAACGCGAAACGTTAGTCGCGTTGCTTAACGAATATCGCGATGCTTTCGCGAAAAACATTACAGAATTGGGTTGCACCGATGTCATCGCTATGGACATCACCGAAGCGCCGGGCAGTTTGCCAGTTAGTTTAAAACCGTATCGGACGTCACCCTCCGACCGACGTATCATAAGCACCACACTACGCGAATGGCGAGAAGCCGGAATAATAAATTTTTCGAAGCAGTTGTAATAATTAAATTTGAAATTTTGAAATTAAAAATTACATTTTTTTTTTTAAAAATATATATTTATAGCGCGATAATGTTATATTAATTAAAAAATAAAACTAAAACACATTGAATTAAACAAGAGTTATTGCATTCGTCAAATAATCCTGGGATATCCTGTATACCCCCCTACCCCGAACCCCTACGCACTCTAAAGTGTCGTCGTCGTTATAAGCACACCGCGACGACTCGCCCCCGCCGTCGTTCGTAAATTTAATCCGTTTTGGCCGGCCGTCGCTCCTAATGTCGTTCTGACCGTTTCAAAGGCTACGGACGGATTATATTACGTCGTATATAACACGTATACATGGTTCACTGGTCTGGCCCTTCGGTCGGCCGCGCAAACCGCATCCGCGCGCCGCACACGGTATTATAATATTATACATGCATATATCATATTATTATTATTAATTATTATTATAGGACGCGCGCCGCGATATCAGGGCCGCAGGACTAACGGCTCCTTTATTGTGGTGGCGACGGTGGCGGCGGCGGCGGCGGCGGCTGGGGGTGAATTATCTTCCGGTCTCCTCCGTAGATCATCGAATGAGAAAATCGAGTTTAGCGCCAGTAATACGTTTTATTTCACGGCACCGTCGTGTTTACCGTTGTCCGTTTGAACGGTCACGGATGCCATTTTACGGCGTAGAACCATTTTTATTATTTTTTTTTATAAAACCACCTCTGCACTCGAACGGTGTTCGGTTTTAAAAACATACGGAATCGTAGTGAAATACGTCAGTGAAACAACACGCGCAGGGGCGTGCCCAGCGGGTAAGTCACAGGTAGGCCCGGGCCTGTCCCATTTTCAAATGGTTATCGTCACTGTACTTTTCACACCAAATTTAATTTGCGGAGAAACACGATCAATTTTATTTTCATTGTTACAAAACAACACAACGTATATTGGGATCAAATCATTTTGTGACCGAATATTTATATCGATCGTTCACATCATTGCGGCCACTTTGTATACGGACCGTTTATCGGTTGAAGACAAAAACAAGTAAAAATAATAGAAATTATCACGAAAACGACGAATATTTCTTAGACAGTGTAATAAGTCAAAGCGGATTTGCAAAAAAAAATTTAAAAAAAACTACGTGTTTGCAGAAGACGTACAAGTGTTAAAGACTTTTACAAACACATAGATCTCAGATACGTATTCATAACATCGAGGATTGATTTAGGGAAATTAAAGAGTCGCAAAACGCGTGTTGGTGCAGGTTACAATACCGGTAAGTTTAGCGTGGGCAGAAAAAAACGTTTTCGACTATGGAAAAAATCAAAACTTATCTATCGTGGAAATCGACGTCGGATAGAAATTGTGTTAGTTGTGTATGAATATTATATGATTATATTTTCTTCTAATTTTACAAACCGAATTCAACTACCAATTGAATTTCCGAGAATTCGAGTGTCTATATGAATTGAAATAATAGTAATTATAATAGGGCCTGTCCTAAATATCGATACGGGGCGCGCCTCTGAACACACGACGTTTTTAATATCGGATCGTTATTATGTTTAGCGATTCGTATCGCGGACAAGTGAGTGTGTACCGACCGGCAGGGGCGGATCCAGAAATGTTCTTTGGGGGGGGGCAGTCATATATATGATTAAGCTGTGTAAATTGTAACCCAGAACTTTCTACCCGCCGTAGAAAAATGAAAATCCAAATAAGGTAAAAAAAACTTTTATT
Source organism: Therioaphis trifolii (assembly GCA_027580255.1). Lineage (NCBI taxonomy): Eukaryota > Metazoa > Arthropoda > Insecta > Hemiptera > Aphididae > Therioaphis > Therioaphis trifolii. The sequence continues at coordinate 38,056,895 of CM050405.1, forward strand.
TTAATTACTTGAACCAATATAGATTAACAACTTAAAAAATTAACAAATATAAAAAGTTAAATATCATAATAATAAATAATTAATGCATTGAAACATAAAATAACATAATAAACTGGTATTAATACAAATGAAAAATACTTTACTTTTATAATACAAAATCAAGTTTTCTTTGTTTTTCTTTAGAAAATGTTTCAATTATATTTTTTATGTTATTTTCATTGTCAATATTAATATCTTTATGAATATACATTAGAGCTAACCCAGTTAATCTTTTCTCTCCCATTCTCATTGCCAATAATGGCTTAACATTGGAAAAAAGTTTTTTGATATTTGGAGGGGGCGCACGCCCCCTTCGCCCCCTCCTTGGATCCGCCCCTGCCGACCGGTGTTGTATATCTAGTGTAAACGCATCCCTTCGAGACCCGAACATATCGACGGGGGTGCGAACCGTTTAACGAGATGGCGAAAAATCACGTCGGGTTGTCTGAGAGCGGCCTTGTCGAATTTTAACGAACACGTGTCTCCGCGGCCGCCCGCCCGGCGCTATAGTTGTCGTCGTCGCGTCGACCATTGTATACCGCCCGCGCCGGCATTATACGGACGCGACGCGGTAAAACCGAAAGGGTGGGCGCGGTCCTTTTCGGGGCCGCTACGGAGAAACCGCCGAGCCGCGTGATGCTGGGTCGTCCGCGGTAAATCCTCGTGGTGCGCGCTCGTCCGAGGCCGTTTGCCGGGACCCGGCCGTTTATTTATCGCCACCGGGACGTACATTTTACAGTGTTCGCGATTACTCCGTTCTGTGCGGATACCCCCCCCCACGTAGAGAATACAACGCACGGATGATTCATGTCGTACTTCCTCCCCCTCGGTTCCACTCCGACGCGATTCTAGAAACAGATTTAAATTATATCCCCTCTCTCTCTCTCTCACACTCACTCTCTGTCTCTCTTTCCTCCCCTTTTTCTCTCTCGTCGATATACCGTGTCGATTTTTTATCGTACGTAGTCCCGTCATTTTTCCCTCAAATCGATTTTCCTATTTTTCATCGCGGCACCGTTTGGTTCAGGGGCGGGGGGAGGGTAGAACCACCGCAAGAGGTTCGCTCAGGCGGACGGAGAGTTCACGAGTCGTGCGCGCATTACTTACTTTTGGACTTGAGCGGCGTGTGGTTCGACAGCAAAATCGTTTTGGCCGCCAGAGCGACGGATTTCAATTCGATTAAACCCGTCGAGCACTTGGCCGCCGGCTGCTTGGGCACTGAAACACAACGATACACGACGGCGATTAATATCGAACGCTCGCCGGCGAACGTTTATCGCACGAGTTTCGTATCGATATCGGACGAGACACGTACGTATAGTTATGGAACGTATGGCGTCCGCGACGCCCAGAGCGTCCGTCACGGCCTTGTGAACCGCGTAGCCGCACACGTCGATTGGCGCGTTGAAAAAATGCAAAATCTAAAACGGCACACGAAAGAAATAACACACGTCAGTTTGACGAGTAATCGGAATAAAATATATGCTGCGGCGGTGAAATAGACCCCGACGAAATTATCCGCAAGTATATTTGGAAACAGAATGCGTGCAAGTTTTTAAAAATAAAATAAAAATACAGTTTTTTATTATGAATACCGGACACTCTCGGTAACCGAAATATTGTCCGTTATTTAGAGGTGTCCGCTATTCAGAGAGAAAAAAAAAGAGGAAAATGTGTTCCTGTCCCATAAAAACGTCCGCAATTAGAGGTGTCCGTGTTAATGGAGGTTTCACTGTATATAAATACAATCGCTACTTAAGTCTGGCTGCATCGGTTTTAAGTGGTATTATTGTTTTTATTATTATTATTTATACGTCGCAGCATTTATTGAAGCATTTATAGCATACACTAAACTGTTTTCAAATTATCATGTCATAAAAGATAAATAATAATATCAATTTATTACCTTTAATATAATACCAAACATTATTTTTATTTTTTACTTTTAAGATTCTATAAAAATATTATTTTGGTTCTCATGCTGTGTACAATATTTCAGCTACTTATAATTTATTTCAATATAATTTATTAAATTTACTTGCATTTTATCTCTAAGTAGGCGTTGAGGATTTTTTCGGAGAATATTTTACGGAGGATTTTCGTTTCTAGATACGGTTCGATAAACGATTTTATGATCTTGTACGCGTCGAAACAGACTGTTAGTGTATTATATTATAGAAACCGTTTAATTTTCCAATTAAAGACACCGCACATTAGACGAGTTGATAACACACCAAATTTCTGAATCTAAATGTGGGATAGACGTGGTCGCTTATACTTTTGTGTAATTTGTTCGGTTTAGTCATCTTGGTGCAGGGGCGTCATTTCGACTTTTGAATTTAATCACTCCCCGGTAATTGTTCGTAACGATTGAGATTCTGACCCATCAACTGAAGTCTGGTGTCGTTAAGTGACGAAAATCAAACGGTTTCCACTTAGCGTTCACTCTTTTTTACTTTTGACGGGTTAGTGATGCGACGTCTGTCTTGACGTGACGACGTTTCGGTAAATCTGTTCAGTTTGCTTTTCGAGTAATCCTTCTGAATGGGCGTATCGTCCGAGAGCTTGTAGAACACCACTTGATCGTAGAGGAAATAATGCTTGGAATATCTGAAACGATCGAAATGTCAGCAATTTATTTCATATATATATATATATATATATATATATATATATATATATATATATATATATATATATATAAATCAGGAGTCATTGATGCGCGGCCCTCGTTTTCTTTATTCGAGACCCGTGAATACACTTGATAAACTTTTTTGTTTTTTTTTTTTTTTTTACGAGGAGAGTGCTTTTTACCATACGACTACTGTGAACATGGTCACATGGATCCAGCGCCATTTTTCAAGAATATCAAATGGCCCACCGTCTAAAAGGGTCGAAGGCCCAAAGCTTTACACGAATACCACGCGTGCGATCGTAGGTTCTCAAACTTTTTTTTACGCGTACCACCGATACGATCTGTATGTGCGTGAAGTGCGTGTCGAAAGTAACAGTGTGTTATCAACGCAATAACGTGACTATAACGTGTAAAAGCGCAGTGGCGAATTGAACGGTTTACACAGTATAATCGTGATTTTAATTTGATATCTGCACATTCGAGACACCGACGACGATGATAAAACACGGTACGCGATATTAATTTAGTTTCTTTATCGACACGTGTGTGGCCTTCCACGCAACGATAGTGCGACAGGCCGAGAACCGCCGAGGTGGACTATCGTCGTGTGTATTTATACGCACTAAATGTTTTAACGCCGCCGTAATTAATGAGAGTACGTAAATAACAATAGCACGCAATGACCGTTGTCGGAGTCGACCGTTATAAACGTCCGGCAATTAATACTGTAACGACAAAAGGTCGTCGCACCGTTGTTATCCCTTCCCCCCACCACTCAACCGTACTTTCGTTTTCGTTCGCCGGCGCAGATGGATTTTTAACGGGTTCCAATGGTTTTCCAATGGACAGACATCGGACGCCCGAGACGATAATCTCGCCCAACTCGAGATAAATAAATTTAAAATTTCGAGTGTACCGTGCCACGCTATTAGGACCGTGATAACACCGCGGTTATGCTATCAGAGTGGAAACTTTCTGAAATATACCTCGGGCGAAGTTTTTCGGAAGTCATAACGCAAATACAAATTTATTTGTCTGCGAAAGTTTGTAATAATTGTCGTAATTCTTAAGTCAAATAGTCTTTCTATACCAACGATTAAACGACAGTTACGACAAACTTAATAACGATAGTAAAACGAAAAATATAACTATCTAAAAAAACAGCATTGATAAATCGTAACGTTTCTTACATAAAAAACATTCACTTAAAGTGTTCGAGAGTTCGGGACAAGTCACAATAATCTGATAGGTGATTGATGTTAGAAGACGGACGGATTTAAAGCGTGAAAAGTTCGAACACATCTAACTATAGTGTTTAAATTGTGACGTATACGAATATTGTTTGCGCCGACGCCGCTCCTGCGAGTATGGCGGTTGGCGGCGACGACTTGTGAGGTGTTGGGAGATGAGGTGACCAATATATAGTAATAAAAAGGCGCGACTTTCGGTTTACTGACGGGCCAAGTATAGCACCGCCCTACTATTGTTGTAACCCAATCAAATAATATAAAAATACATATAACTAAGTAATAAGGGGTACGGGCGCCCAAAGGGGTGACGATTATAATAATAATGAATAATATAAGGATATATGACTATATACAAAATAACAACACGCCATATGGGCACAAAAAAATACAAAATTTATAATAATTATAGACAAAAATGTCACCGGGTCCGCCTAGCAAGCACAGCAACAGCACGTCGACGGCTTCACAACAACCAATCCACCGGTAGACTGCACACTGGCACACGCAAAATACACCCAACTTCAACGGCACGAGGAACCGGACAGTTGAGGATCGCGACACCCGCCGAACACGTCGACGACACGCAACACACGTGCGAAAAGCCGAGAAAAACCAAAACGGCGACGCACAACGGCCGACAGACGCCCTTAACGCGACGACGAAAATTAATAAAACGATCTTCGCCTTTATTATTCGACACGTGGCGTCCTCACTCGACGGATCGGCACTCACACCCGCGCGAACCGAGCCGACCGATGTTTTACACAAAACGCACGAAAAACCTGTCGCCGGTCGTGACGTACACCGCACGACACGAGTCCGGCAAAAAAGGCGTTGGTTTTTCGAACACGCGACACGTGAGATGGCCGTATAACACAAAAGGCCACCACAAGTACGCACACGCACCGCGAGAACCGTCTCGAGCGGCGGTAGCAAAAAGACAACACACTATAGCCCGGCCGCTGCTGCGCCACCGGTTCGAAAACTTTTAGCCGACTTTGGACGACAGCGGAAATATGATGGGCCACGAGGCAGTGCCGCCAACTATAACGGCTGGTGGCGGCGGGAAACCGGACCGTGTTCGAACAAATATGAAAATCACCTACGTCACATACCCGGATACATAGGTGAAACCACGGGTCAGGCCTGTCAGGCCATGGCCTAACCTAATGCAGACAAGACCCTGGAAATAATACAGATGAGGGGCATATTTGAAAAATAAATTACATTTAAAAGAAAACTGAAATACAGATAAGACAATTAAAATTAATGATAATTGTAGTTTATAACGCAAAATATTGATTTTGTTTATTATAAATTAGATTTTGTTCAAATTTGCGTTGGTTTCACAGTAATTTGTAAGTGTGTGTTTTTTAAACATTATCCTATTCGTATAGGTAGGTTTCTAACAATGCTGAAAAAATATCAAAAACTGCTAAGATTTTTTTATACTTTTTTTGAATTTTTTAGAGATATTTTTTTTTAATTTTAACGAGAATTATTATTTTCACGGTACATAGCGATTTATTCAATCAAATTGTTATAAGTTTTAAATAATTTATTCATCCAGTAAAAAATGTCCATTTTCGGATTTTCGACTAGGCGCATTATCTTATCTATGGTCTAAGTTTTATAAAACTCAATTTGATAAATTATTTTTTACAAGAGTTAAAAGTTGAAAAATTACGACTCAATTTTTTTTGTAAAACAAATATTTATATCATGAGTTTTTTTCGCCCGTATACCTAAGTTCCAATATATTGTGATATTATGACTATTTTTATTAAAGACATGTAGACATATTAAATATTTATATAAAAAAACACAGCCATGAGTATTAAATGTATAAATATAATTGAATATTTTTAATATATTAAAAATAATCAAAATTTGAATTGTCGATTTTTTTTTAACGGAGAGGGTGACATTTTTAAGTATTTTGGCCTGACCTTACACAAACGTCTAGTTTCGCCTATGCCCTGTGTACCAAACAATTCCGTACGGACCGTATATCCGCGTACAGAACCGTGCACACTATAAAGGCCGTGATTCTGTGAGTTTTTAACTAAGAATTTCTTGTTAATATTTCCAGATTTTCGGTGCGATGAAACGGAACCGGTGTGATGTTTGACCCACTTTAAGGCGTAAGCGATAAGCCGTGTGATCTATATTGATAATCGATATAATATGCCATGCGACAGAGACACTGTAACCAATCGTATCGTTCAAATTACGGAGAAAATATCAATTGTTACGACTATTCACGTCGGCCAGGTACCTGTAAAGCCGTCGATAGATCACGCGTCAGACCGGTCATCGGCGAACTTGCCGGCGCGAAACGCCCATAGAGCGCCCGTAAAAGGCCCCACACACACTACGATGAAACACGACGGTTTTCATCGTTACGATAAAAACCGTCGGTCAAAATGGAAGTGTGTGGACTAAATCCGACGATGAAACCCGACGGTTTTTATTTCTGTCGAGTCTTGATTTTCAACACGACGGGTTAACCGGGTTGCGGTTTAAAATCGTAATGTGGGGGACTTTCCGATAAAAACCGACTTGTTTACACCGTAAAACACGACCCGATTTTCCAACACAACATGTGTGCAAGTGTGCGACTAACGATGCAGCACGATAAAGACTGATGTGTTTTGTCGTAGTGTATGGGGGCAAAACCATTCAACGATGAAAATCGACGTGTTTTACCGTAACGATGAAAACCGTCGCACAGTGTTTCCAAATAAAAATATGGCGGTCAAAAGGGTCAATTTAAAATTTCAAAATTCAGTTTTTCTAATCATGCAATTTTATTCATGAGTATTTAAGGACTTATTATGTGTATTTTTGAAACCTAAATATTGATTTTACTCTTACAAAATATGCAATGAAATTGATATAAATCATTTTTGTTTAATAAATCACATTATAGTGATTATCCTAATTTTTGTGTACCTAATTTCAAAATTTAGTTTATATTATTTATTTTTGTACTACAAGGCGTTAAATCATAATTTATAAAATCTCTAATGATGTTATTGTGATATGTATTTTAATTGTGCCTAATAAAATATCATTATTATGACAATAACAATTATTATAATTTAATCGGTAACTAAAACAGATTAACTTATCGTTTAAGTATGTTTATTTATCGAGTTTCACGTTGTGTTGATAATATTCTATTATTAAATGACCAAATGATAAATATTTCGATTACATTAAGGCCCCTACACACAATATGATCTGGTCGGGCCGACCGATAACCTGACCAAATCAGGTGTTGTGTACAGACGACACGACCTCTGCACGACTTGATCAGATGAATTTTAAAAATTCATGAAATTACTTCTCGTTCTGTAATTATGGGTGTCATTTTACACTAATTGCACCGTACACCAGCATAAACGAGTTATCGTGTTAACGACAAAAAGCCGACTGATAAGCAAAATCCGCCCGACAGTGTTACACACTATATGATTTGATCGGGCGGTCCGGCGGTCAGATGGAACGGCCACCTGACAAGACCCGACAGGATCATAGTCAGATGACACGTCTACACACGATCTGATACGACGTTCGACCCGACCAAATTATCCTGTCGGACCGACCAGATCATATTGTGTGTAGGGGCCTTTAGCTGCACATGGTTGCACAGTTTTCGTTGCTGTGCGGTTAAACTTTGTGTTACGCGGACTTTACGTAAACGGATTTTACAATTTCTTATTCAATATGGCTTCAAAAGTAACTATTACCCGCGCAATGATTCATGAACTCATTTTGAAAGAAGCCAAATCAATATCTTATTTATTAATAAGTTAATTAAATTTTAATATTATTAAAGAAATGATAAGTAAAAAAAAATTAAAAAAAATGGAAAGACACTGATCAGAATCAAACCGAAATGTCACCCGAAGAAGCTTTAGCATATATGTATGCATATATGAATGTAACATGTCTGTAGATACATATAATAAAACTCGTGAAATAGCATTGAAACATGGTCATAACTAGAGACCGGATTCTCGTGCAATTGCAACTTTTTTTCCTTTGCTTTAAAACATATAAAAACAAATTATAAATCCGAATCATGAGAAGTAGACTAATTTAACAAAGTTTTATTTTGCACGAAATTGCACGTTTTGCACTTTTTATTCTAAATTGCACGATTTTGATTTTCGTTGCATGAAATTGCATATTCTGCATTTTTTAAATTAAACTAGATAATATATATATATATATATATATATATATATATATATATATATATATATATATATATATATATATATATATATATATATATATATATAGGTAGCCTGGTAGGTATATAAAATTATAGTAAATATTTGTTTATTTCAGTTTTCAACTATACAAAAGGAAAAAGTGAACTCAAGCTACTAATATTCTTAGAATAACATCAATTTATTAGTGTTTCGTGGTAAAAATAAATGACAGCAATCACTATAGTTAGATAATAATGTTAAATACCCGACCATTAGCACTTTAGTATTCTGTCTAACTTTGTGTTTGATTGAGTGTTTCTTGAATCAGTTAGTGTCGTGATAGTTTCATTACGAATAATTTACGTAAAGAAATATAAACAAATTTTTAAAATGCCAAAAATTGGGTCTAGTCTGTCGTCAAAAATTAAAACCTGGATATCAAATTCCCCAGAGTTGAAATTTGATGGGAAATTAAATAGGTTAACTCTGGTATGGTTTTTTTTTTATATATGTATATATTTTTATCAATCTTTTAGTTATTAATTACTCATTAGGTTTTTGCTAATCCTGTAATATTGTAAAAAACTGGATAAATAAAGTATAATTTAAAGGTTTAAATCAATGTACTTTGAATGTTTACAACGTTTTGGTAATTATTAAGCGATTTTAGGCAAAATATACATTTTTGCACGATTTAGGCACTTAACTGCATGTTTTTGCAATTTTTAAGTTATTAACTGCACATTTTTTTGATTTTTTCTGCATGAAAATCCGGTCTCTAGTCATAACCTTTTCCCGTCATAGACTAAATATAAATAAATCGGTGCAGCGGTTCAAATATTATGCGTCTAAAATATTTTGACCAGCATATTTTTTTTTTTTTTGGAAACGCTGTGCGTCGTGTTTCGTCGTAGCGCGTGGGGGCCCGCCCTTAACGATGGCAGTCTGATCTCACTTGACTTTCAGCCTCCACTCGCCCGAGTCGTCCAACGGCAACAGGTGCAAAGTGGACACGCACCTCTCGGCCGCCGGCTCGTCGGCCATCTGCACCAGCGCTTTGTCGCCCCGCAGCACTTTCACCGCCGCCACGTTGCCGTACAGGCAGAAAAGATTGAACACGCGGTCGCAGTTGACGGGCACACGGTCCAGCCCGTGCACCAGCAGTATTCTGTTGCGCGGGCACGGCGGGCGGCCGACCCGCCGGGCCGACGGGTCGTCCGCGTGCACGACCGGCTCGTCCGCGGACCGCCGCCCGGAGCTCCGCACCCGGTGTTGCCGCCTGTCGATTCGAGCCGTCGATCAACGCGCGCGGAAAACCCGCCATACACACCGTTTTATACACCCGGACCGGGGGCGGCGAACGTTAACGGCCGTAAAACACCCTCGTCTGGCCTTGGAAAGAGTAAACTTTCCCGCGGGTCCACTCGAGTTGTGCCTGAACGTTTTGCGCACAAACTCCCGATCGACGCCCGCGGGTTCACACGAAACAAACCCGATTCCTCCGAGTGTCGAAAAAAAATTATCGTTTACGCGGGGCAAACGTGCGGGATCATTAGAACGCGGCGGAATATAACGAAAGTGCGCAACGCGTGATAAATTATTATGAATTACGATCAAAAACACGTGAATGAAACGAAATCGATTCTCGTCGACGTCATTGTGCGTAATTTAGTGGCTTTTATTATGGAATGAGTATTACAGTCGTGAAAAAGGGCTGCATACTAATTGCGTCCCGAAGATAACTACGAAAAAAAGTCTAATCCGAATTGCGGCCCGTGTTTATTTTGGGTACAGGCGAGTTGCGGCCCGGGTTTTTTTAATTCAAGATAATTTAATCTTGACTGATGAAATATAATCACCCTATAATGTAGATACCAATAACTAATAAGTACACCTTAGTCGTCGCTTTACTACCGCTAAGAACGTTCCGTCGCTTTTCTCTTTGTTTTTAATTTATTTATAATGTCGAATGAAATGTCAAGTGAAATGTTGAGTGAAAAAAATCGCAGTTTATATGTAATTGATGGGTATAAATTTCGTTTCCATAAAAATTTAAAAAATAATGTTGATCGATATAACATCATTTTTAACCTATACCTGCAGTATCTACTGATGCTACAGACAGTCCTAAGTCTGTATACAAACGTGAAGGAAAATGATTAAATTAATTTTAAATTTCAGGCCGCAATTCATATGTAACCCAAAAAAACTCGGGCCGCAATTCATATGCACTCCAAAAAAACTCGGGCCGCAATTCGGAAGAAATTTTTACCGCGGGACGCAACTAGTAGCCACCCTGAAAAAGATATGAGAAATCAAACGAATCGATACAATCGAATATGGCGACAAACGTATAAATATCGAGAAAAACATTTTTTACGACTAGGGCTCGGATGTTGTAGGAGTTGCATATTTTTCTATATGCTCTCAATGTATAGCAGACCAAGCTAAACAATGGTGAGTTCAAAAATGAAAAATTAAAAATGCATATTTTGCATATTTCGTCAATTTTAGGAAAATAGTGCATATTTCAATGATTTCATGCGCATATTGTGCTTATTTAATATTTTTCAAACAAAATTGATTTTTTTCTTCCTCAACCTATGTGTTTTAAGTAATATAAAACTCAATATCATTTAACAAAGGTATTGTCGTTACTCGTTATCACAGTTGACTTTAAATTTAACGATAACGGTACGATGTGCATTACATTTTTATCGCGTCAACATATAGAAAGTACAATCTTATCGACAATAAATTATCGTTTAATCTATTAACTGTTTCATTAGTCAAGTTGTTATATCCGAGTATTCATTTGATATTTAACTTTACAAATACTGAAAATATTTTTAAAATTATTTTTCAGTTCAAAAAGAAGTCAAAATGACAGCCAAAATATGAAAATAAAAACTTAATTTTTTTTGTACATATTTATAAAATTTTTTTGCATATTTAATAAAATTTTAAGCATATTTTACAATTTTTTCGTGCATATTTTCTCTTTTTAGCTTCTATAACATCTGAGCCCTATTTATGACTATCCGAAGTCCTAGAGAGGCCGATCCACTAAGGAATGATGTGTTTTACACGGGAAAGTTTACGAATTTACTTCAGGTAGAACTGACGTCGAGCGGTAGAGTTTACAACGTTTCCTACAGGTACAACTAATATAAACTAGGGAGAGTTGACCATACAACGGGGATGAGAATTCACTACAACCTGCCGCGAAACGTCATAGTCATAGCAAAAAAAAAAAAAAAAACTTAACTTAACATTAATGTAGTATGGTTCATATAGTGTTGTATAGTATATTCCTGTGACCATTTTTCACAAGGTGATCGAAGAGATAGTTTAAAATGAGATTTGTTCAATAAGACGTTCAAAAGTAAAGTATGTATTAGTATTTAGTAGGTACATGGTCCTTTTGACAGACAACTGAATTCCGTTCCCACTTTACTACGAAAATATTTCCATTTTTTTTCACTTATATTTTTCATTTAATACAAGATCTAATGATACAAAAGAAAAAAAAAATTCGAACAGCACGAAAATAGCGAAAATAGTATAAATTTTTTTGACGCAGTACATTTTATCTCATTTAATTATGTCTCTTTATTGTTCCATAATATAATATATTCGTATTGTGAAATTTTGATTTGAATACAGCAACGATTGATTCAACTGATTTAAATTTGAATTGATTTAACTTAAAATTAAATCAAGCAAATAAATTCTTATCTCAATTTAAACAAAAATCAGCTATTTTCGAGTGAACGTAAACCGAACGTATTTTAAGGCAAAGGTCAGGGGTGTCCAACCTTTTGTGAAGATTGGGCCACATCATGCGAGTAGAAGTTGCTGTGGGCCACATAAAGTTTAATAATAATACATTTTATTTATACTTTTACCAAAACAATTAGTGAGTAGAAATCCGTTTGCGAGCTATTACATTTTATTTATAATTACAAAGAAAATAAATTGAAGTAAGGGCCACATTAAAATTTACAATGGGCCACAATAGGCCCGCGGGCCGTGGGTTGGATACCCCTGGTCTAGGTAATGCGATGAAGCGCTCGAAAACATGAAAAAATACATTGACGTACAGATGTATGGGAAACGTCATCTCCCTTATTGCTCTTATGTCTCAAAAGTAGAAAGAACGGAAACGGAAACAGTCGGTGTCCCTAGGGCCCCGGGCTCTCACCACTGTTGGACAGGCCCCGCTTTCATAAAGTCAATAAAAAAGTAAAGTTGATGAGCAGAAAAAATGTGTAAATCATTTTTTTTCATAGAGAATTGTTGAATTGAACCCAATGAAATGTTATAAAAGTATTTATATTTTATAATAATATTTAATAATTTTTTCTTTTAATACATTAGGCACTATATTTGGGTACTACAAAATACATACGTACTATATTGGTTAAGACTATTTGCGCACATTTGAGTTTCGAATTTTGGAGCTATAATTGCAACTGACGATAGTGATATTTTAGAAATTTCGGGCCACGAAATTTTACTCTGCCCCGATTCCCGCAAATCATCGGGACGGCTCTGGGTGTATGTGAGAATATTTTTGGTTTACCGTTTTAGGCGACTTTCGCGATTGGTTCGGCGTGAGACGTTTTGTACATGCGCTCTTATTCGCTTATCATAAAAAAAATACCCTATCATTAATTGAAAACATGAGAAATTATTTTCCAACAGTTGAGACGAGCTTATCGCCAAAGTAAAACGTAACAATTTTCAATAGCTCCCTTCCGTATTTTATTGTTCAAAGAAGAATCAAAAGAAGGTATGAATTTACCTCCTCGGCGCACAATAACCCGTTGGGGGAACACGCGGATAAATGCCGCGTCCTACTGCTGTGAACATTTTTGTAGGAGTAGAAAACGTAACACGACTAATACATTCAAATGATGCTATTTCTATTAAAGATGCTCAACACCATTTACAGATAATTCAATAGAAACCGACTTGGTATTAATTCATTTCAATTATGATTTCAATACTGAGCGCGAAACATAATCAATTAATCTGCAGTGTATCTCGAGGAACTGTAGCGATGATGAAATAATATTGCAATAATATAAATTGTGCGAATTTTCCATTTCTAAAATTCTAAAATTAAAAACAGTAAGTTATGTACTAGGTATATTATGTATTATTATTTATGAAATATACTACGTACTTAATACTAGCATATATTGTTTTATACTTCATATTTAAACTGTTTTATTATAACAATCAATAAAAAAAAAAAATGGCATCAAATTTGTATTTCTAATTGACATGGGGATGTATGAGGTGTTTTATAATCTACAAGGGAGGTTTAGAATTTTAAAAAATGGGAAATACTGCATAAATCTAAGCATTTATCTATACTTAAAAATATCGAAACTAAAATATGAAGACAAAATAGAATTTTAATAAGCCAGAACAACAAAAGTATTTTTTGTTTTTTTTTTAATGATGCATAACAAACAATTGATCGTACATCCAAAATGTTAAGTGAAGAAATACAGTCAATGGAGGGATTGTCCGGAGACTTGACCAGCAACAATCTAGCCTACTTGAACTGCGCACCAATCATAATAACCACCGGTGTAGAAAGAAGTTTCTCCCGGTACAAAAATGTATTGTGCACACATAGAAATTTTGCAGTTGATGTAACATTTGCTATTTGGGTTTACATGTGTGTATTTAACTTCAGTGGCATGTAGAGTTATCTTAACTCCTTTGGCATGTTCTTTTAATGAAATTTACGTGAATCCACACGCAATTTAAAATAATTATTTATTAAATGTGTATTTAACTTTACTTGAGTTTTATCTAACACGATCAAATGTTACGTACACTTATCATATAATTGCATTAAATTAAGAATGGATTTTAATTTCAATATTAAGGATATGTCATTTTGAAAACTGGTTGAAATGGTAAATTAAAGACATAATTGTATTGAATTGAAAATTATTGTACTATTGGAAATTGGAATAACAATAACATTGTTTAAGATAATGCTTTATATTATTTGATTTCAAACCTATCAGTATTAAAAATACATTTATGTAATACTTTTGAATTGAAAACAATTGATGGTAAAATAAGCTCAAACCAATGATAAGATTCACTATTCATGCTCTAAAAATAAATACGGCGGAGAGTTGATTTAACACCATAAGATATCAACTCAACTCACGCACTCGTTATTATCACATTTAACGTTATAGAACGGACTACGAATTCAAATTCAACTGACACGTGTTTGTCTTACAATTATATTACCTGTGCTTTTGACAGTACCTTTATTTAAATTTGTTAATTACTTATTAGTATTCCTTTATGTGGACTGTGTTTAATTAACTATTTTAAACAAGTGTTACTCTGTACTCTGTCTCTGTGGTTTATATAATGGCTGATTTACCAATGGACAACTTCAATTGTGATGGTCAATTGTCTCAAGTAAGTACTTTAAATTAGTTGTACTAAAACTATCCTTGTAACATAGATAGGTACTTAAATAAATTAGATTTTATTGTAGTTATCATGTAGGTAGGTACATGATGTTTATTTTAAATTAAAAGTTGTACCTACCTAACCATATATTATCTAAATATGCACCTTTTTTATTTTATATAAACTAATAATTAATAAATGTATATTTTAATACATCCTCGTATAATACCTATTAATTTTACTTAATACAAACATATTTAATATTTATGTGTAGATATTACATACTATAATACTATACAAATCTATGTTAATAACATTGTAACCGACTTATATTAATAATTTTATATTTTATCTATATAGGTACCTATATTTTATATTTTATCTATATAGATTTTTTAATTATTTCCATATTGTTTTAAAACTAATTTCTTTGTAGGAGTTGTATGCTAATTTTCTTATTCCTGAACCTAATGCGGCTTTAATTGATATCTCTCAATATGCTCCTATACAATCTCTTGAATTTTCTGTCAATTCTGTGTCAAATAATGAAATTTAAAATGAAACTGCAGTATCTCCTAACATAAGATATTCTTCATATAATAGTTCCTCTTCGTCTCGAAGTTCTTCCATCAATTCTGTCCAGAGTCATGTAAAATTTGGTACTTATAATCCAATGGATTGGACTTCTCAGGTATTATTCATTCATACATATAAAAATAAATAATGAATTCTGCCAGCCTAGTAAATTCTATGTTAATAAAGTAACATAATTTAATATGTAGCGCAGTGTTGTCAATTATTTGTAATTGAACACTATTAATCAACATATAATTATTTATAGACAATAAAAGACATGTTACAAAACACAAATGATGGCAGATTTATCTTAGTTGATTCAAAATTAAATAATGGTAGTCTCTCAGATGAAGGGCAAAATACGTTGACCAAGTTTTTGATTAATTTCATTTTTCAAGATCAGAGCAAGTATGTTTCTCTTTTATTATAATTCAATATTGGTTTTTTACCTACTACACCAATTGACTTATAATTTACTCCTACTAGTTTATTTAGTATCTAATTTTGTGTTAAACAATAACTAAAAGTTTATATTCCCATTATTATCATGACTATGCAATACATTTGAAAAGTATAACATTTTATTTGGATATTAGCTTTGAATTATTATTAAATGACCTTTATAAACTTTATTTTAATTTAAAAAAATGTAATTTAAATTTATCTTTTAATTTTCAGGGGCACTGATTTTTTTCCCCGCAGAATATCAAATTTAATAACTGAAATATTTCCTAAAGAAGAACAGGTTGGTATAGGTTAATATTTTCAAAATTACATTTTATCCCCGATTATTTAATAAATTAACACAATCACAATCACTACCTAACCTCAGTTTTAAATTGTGATATTTTATTTGTGTGATATAAATGACAATATTTAATACTTATAATAAATACTTAATACCTATTTAAAAAAAAAAAAAAACTAGATTTAGTCTAAGATCATCATCAGGTTATATTGGGTTTACATTAATACAAAATAATTATTACAATAAAGTAGGTACAAAAAGTATTAACTAATAAAATATAAAAATAATATAAAGATAAAATATAAAAAATATATAAAATTTAAAACATTAAAAATAAATAAAAATAACCTTCAAGTATGAAATAAGTAGTTTAAAATTTAAAAGTATATTGTGATTAGGTAGAGTAAAATGAGTCAGTATGAAGATTATATCATAATACTATTTAATAATATTAAGATATGTTATTTTAATTTATTAACATGTGTTTCATTTTTTATTGTTTTGCTTATGTTTCTTTAGTTTTACCGCATTAATTATTTTTTACCAATGTAAATCCAAATACTAGATGATGGACTATAATGCATATGTAGTAGATAAAATTATACTGCTATATCTACATATTTTTTAACATATTATTTAGTATTGTATATTGTATCTATAACCCGTAAAAATTAATTAATTAATTTTATTTTTTATATATTATCTAGAGAGTTTACTTTATACCTGCCAGAGCTGAAGGTCCCAACCAAACGCATGCTAAAGGCAAATTGGTTGAGCGCTGGAAAAATGTAGCAAGAAGATTAAGGAGTGTGAGGGCCATTGAGCTGGATAGAAAAAAGTCTGGCCCGTTACATAATTCTGAATCTGCTATTGAATTTTCTGGTACCTACCTATTTTTATATAAAGTTTAAATAAAATCAACATTTTATTTACACATATTTTACTTGTTTACTTAGGTGGTATTAAAAAAGCAAAAGAATGGCTACAGAATGAAGGACTTTCTTCTTCATTTAAAGAACTAAAAGAAAAATGGATTCTGACCCATGAAATCAGAAAATCTGAGCTTTCAAGTACTGAAGGACGGAATCTCAGTGAGATTTTTAATACCTGGATCATTTTAAAAAGTCCCTCCATTAATCCGTGAAACTAATATAAAAAAAGGCAGTATAATAATGTCCGCTTCAGAAATGCTATGCTTAATTAGATATTTTAGCTTGATGGTTGGTGAATTGGTACCTAGATCTTCAGAGTTTTGGAAACTTTACCTTCTTTTACTCAAAATTACTGACTTATGCTGTGCTCGAAAAATACAAAGAGATTGTTCTCTTTTATTAGACTCTCTAGTTTTTGAGCACAACAAATTATACTTATTTTTATCTAAAATCACTTTAAAACCTAAGTTCCATATACTTACTCATTATGGTCATATTTTGAGAAAAAATGGTCCATTTACTTTAACATCTAGTTTGCGTTTTGAAGCTAAGCATAAAATTCTGAAGGCATTAGCAAATGCCATCCCCTGTCGAATAAATCTTGGTTACACTATCTCATATAAACTACAGTTGCAAATGGTCAATCGTCTTCTTTCAGAGACTAATTTAACAAATTTATAAATTGTTCTTTAGAATTTTCTGAAACAATACTTACACAACTTCCAGAAGAACTCAAAACTAATTGTTTTAAATTATCATGGATAGAGTACAAATCTATATATTATAAAAAAAGAGCTTTTAGTTGTAATGGAAACTAACCTGAATGGAAGTATATTTGGTGAGATAGTTTTTATACTTGTAGGTGAATTTAAAGTTCCTTATTTATTGTTAAAGCCGTTAAGTACTATTAGTTATGATTCTCATTTCCACGCCTATGAATTGGAAGTTGATAAATTTAATGATAATGATAATTTAGTTGGATTCTATGTAAATGAATTGTGTGATCCTACACCTACAATATCACGTATTTTAGGAAATAATAAAAGTTATACAACTCTAATGTATACTCTTTAAATGTAAAACCAAACTTAATCATAATATCTTTTTTTTTGTGGTATAAACTTAATATATAATTTATGTACAAAAATTCTTTAAATTATTATTATTATTTAATTGTATACGTTTGTTAATTGTATAAATTTAGATAAAAATATAAAAATAATTTATAATTTATGTTCATAATGTATTAATGAGCTATAATGTAATTTGTAATTGCTCTAATGCTCTACAAGTATAAAATAAAATGTATTTTTTACCATGTGTCTGGTTAACTTATATTTAGTGTTTAAAAAATATAATTGTATTATATTCATTTTGTTTTATTTTATGTATATTATTCTTAAACACATGTATTATGATGTATTATTAATTTATCGTAAATTTAATATTCCTATAATAAATACATTTTTACTTAAACAGCTTTTGATACTTCTTATTCTACCTATTTTTTAAATACCTAGTGTGCTTTAATTGAGTAAAAATCACTGTGTACCTACTGTACGACAGTAATTAAATATTTAAATAAAACTTAACTATGTTAGAATTATACAAAAATTACCTTTTAATACAGTTTTATTTTTGTCAAAATAAAATCTAAAAGTATTAGTTTCAAACTGATGATCAATACCTAGATAAAATTAACTAATTTTTATATTTATTGAATCAAAATTGCAGTATTGAACTACACAAGTAGTTTTAAAAACACACATGAGAAATGTTAAATTGACTATAGATTATCTTAAGTTAAAGCAATGTGCATTAGTTTTAAGCACAGTGTAATTATTTCTACAGTCAAGAGTATTTATCAGTTATTTAATTTAAATTTAAGTGATGTTGATATGACAACAGCAGTGGCGTACCGATAGGGTGGCATGACGGGCAATGAACCACGGGCCCATGAGGCCATGACCCGAGAAGGCCCGCCGAGAAATTATGCAAATTCAATACATAAATTACCATTGGAACAAATATCAAAAATACAATCATTTTTTTTTTTTTTTAAACCGTACTCTTGTTAAATTAATTATTAAAATAAATCGATTATTTAGATTGATGTGCTTATATCTCATAGATTATTTTCTCTGATAGTAGGTAAGTCGACGCCGGCGATATTTCATAATTATTGTGGAACGAAAAAACAACGAAAAGCTCCGCAATCTCGTCTTAGAAACTATGAGAGTGAATTTATATTTAGATCAGTATTACTTATAGACTAAAATACCGTATTGATTACCGTTCGATTCGTTATCTTATAAAAATTACGGCCCGGCTACAACTGCTGCCATTACTTGATATTCTTGCGATTATTCTGTTTTTTCATTTGTCAATGTGTCGACCTCGTCGATCGTTTTCGATTTCGTACTTTGCCGTGAATTGTGAATAATATTGTAATCAAGTCTAAAAAGTACCGAGTGACTATTTTTTTTATAGGAGAAGCGTAAAAAAAAAAAAAAGTATAAGAACAAGAAAAAATAATCAAACCGCCTGAAATAAGTGTTTTTTTTTTTTTTTTAGGACCGTTTCTCATGGAAATAAAATTGAAGCATGCCCTTCGAACCCGTTTCTTCCAAGTTTGTTAAAGTAAAGTCCCATTGGATTATTTTGCCACGGGCCTTAGAAGTTCTAGTTACGCCACTGCAACAGAGTACTTTGATTTTAAAATAGATTGAAGATGGAAATTCATTGGTGTTATAACAAAAATTTAAACAGTCCAGTAACCGTTACTGCTGAGTGTTAATAAATTCAAATCTAATTGATGTTAAATTAACTACAAACTAGCCTTAGCTCAAAAACGACGTTCAAATGTGAATAACTTTGACACTTTTAGTCATTAATTTGATCTCAGATTTCTATGAGTGTGCGATAACAGACGGTCATTCGATTTCGAAAACTTAAAAACAAATCGTTAGTCGTACAACGCAATAATGTGAACAATATTCGTATTTAATTTTGTATTATTATTATTATTATATTTAATTTTATTAAATAAAATTAAATTTGTTTAATGCGCTTTTCAAAATTATAAACGTTATTTTCAATATGTTATGTCAATGCAATAACTTCATTGTCCTAATTATTTTATGAGGTTTCGAGAAAACTCAAATAACGGCTCGATTACCAGCGCATCACAAATATAATAATAATAATAATAATAATAATAGATGATGTATATTGTATATTGTATGACAGGGGTGGCGAACCCGCGAACCTATTGAACGCGTGCCAAAAGTGGCACGTTGGCGAAATTTCAACGGCACGTGGAAAAAATTTAATTTACCGAAATTTTAATTAAAAATAAAAATTTGAATCATGCTATTTATGAAATCGTAGTTAAAATAAATACGATTAAACAATTTTTTCAGATTTCAATTATAATTATATTCTTTTAGACATTTATGCTTTGCTAATATCACAAGTACAAATAAATCGTCTATATTATGGAAAAGTGGTGAACAATGCAGACATCGAAATGTCGGAAGTCATGCAATTCGCTTACTTTTATTTTATTTTTTTCATTTTTCTTGAAAGTTTATAATGTGTAGTGAATTTTTTCAAGTCAAATCAAATATTACATGTTTTACCAAAGTTAGAAATTTGGATATTCTGTTATAAACTGTTTACATGAAAAAAAAGGAACAAAAGTTCACATATTACATATTTACATTTTTAATACGATTATTCAATATTGACATCTGATTCAAGAATATCACATATAATTTGTAAAATAACCTACACAAATATTGACTTCATTAAACTTCCTTTGTGTATGTGTGTGTGCGTGGGGGGGGGGGCACGCGAACAGTTTTAGGAAACTTTGTTTGGAAAATTTTGACACTCAACTCGGAAAAGGTTCGCCACCCCTGTTGTATGATGATGTGCGATAATGAAAGAGTAACAGACAACTTACTGATGATGACATCTACCAGACAAACACCATCCGCCCGCAGTGGTGTGAACGACAGAAGAAATTATCTTTCTCACGCGCACTTCCAGAGCGCGCTCCGCGTAACGTGTATTTTTATCTGATCGCAGAGCACGCGATCTCAAAAAATAAATGTTATTATTTTATCATCACGTCGTGTCGATATACTTGTACCAATGTATAGTATAAGTATAAATACGTATACACTGATATAGTACAAAAAGGTTTCATACATTTATTTTATATTGTTGAGAAAGATATGCATTGTTAATAAAACATTGTTTTTATTGTCAATCGAACGTCGTTATGATATTTCTTAATATGTTTCTTTAATGTCGTTTTTCATGATTTTATTTCAAAAATAACATATATCACGTTTGATAGATGTAGGGGGTACGGGGGTGAACGATATTAGCATTCCCGCGTTCGCATTCAGGTGAAAAAAATATACGTGCACGTCGTACACTATAACATACACTGTACAGGTGTCGGATGTGAAATTTTAGGAGACGAAAAATCCACACACGCCGAACCGCGAAGATGTCGTCAAACGGACAAACATGTTGGGCCTAGGCTCTTCGCTAGGGTACCAGTGGCATAATCTAAGGGTGAGCAAAGGGGACATTCGTGTCATATCGATAATAATACACTAACATCCAAAATACCTAATTTTATCGATAGAATAAAAGAAAGATATTTTCACTTATCATACTATATTATTGATGGAGCGTTGGTGATGTAGCATTGGTGATCATAGCTCTCTCTCACAATAGTAATTTTTTTTTTTTTTTTATTAAGTAATCCGCGGCAGCTATGGCCATTGGATGAAAATAGTAATTGGCCTTATCATCAAAATATTCCATACGCAATTTAATAATATCTATCATAAATTAGCATCTGTTTTTTTTGCCAAGCAACCACTACAAAATATTTCTAACTCCTACGATTATCGTTTTGAATAATTATATTGTATATTTATAATCGTTTTTTGTTATTGTAATTTAGTAATTATAAATCAAATAGAAGTACTTTAAAATGGCGCACTTGTATTACAAACCAGTTCCTGAAGAACCGGAATATGGTGTAATGAGACGGACTCAAATAGAAATGTGCAGGGATTGTACCAAAACCTCGAAGTAAGTACTTAACTTATGAATTTGCCAATAGAAATTTCGTCGCGTCGTACTAAACCAGTGTTTCCCAACTTCTTTTACTCGCGGAACCATTTGCAGGAGCTTGAACTTTTCGTGGAACCCCCATATTTTTCTATAGTTGTAATGCTGACATAAGTTTTTTACACTTAAATGAGAGGATTGTCAGATACTTCCGGCACCAGGTTTTCGCGGAACCCTTGGCGCCGGCTCACGGAACCCTTAGGTTCCGCGGAACACCAGTTGGGAAACACTGTACTAAACGACCTACAAAACGATTAGTACATTTTATTTTTCACCTATTCGAGTCCGTGCCTGGCGATTACGGCTCGAACCACGGTCGCCGCGATGGACCTGAAGCGCCGGTTTATCCGGCCGACGCGCGTTGGTCTCGTCCAGCGTCCGCGGTCTCGGGATAGGCTTCGGCCAAACGACCTGCCAGCCCCGATTTCTTTGGGCAAAGGGAACTTTGGATCGCCAGTCCCTTCGGGTTCGGTAACATGCGCGTAACACCCCTCCCGAGACAGAAGACGAAAATCCCGCTTTCGAGCAACAAGCAACAAGTTCAAGTGTCGGCTGCGGGAACTGGTTGCTAACTCGTGCTGATAACAGAGCTCTTGCCGGCGTAGGTCATCTCCATCACCAGTGGCGCGGCGCTGGGGACCCGAAACCGTTCGACACGTCACATCTGCCGTGGTCGCTCGTGTTTCCCTCTAGGATAGTTCACCGGCTAATGCCTTCCATCGATTCGACCCCGAATCGGCCGTCAGCTACGTCTCTGGTCCACGTCAAAGCGCAGGGTTTTCGATCAACCGTATGAAAAGAGGCGGTTATAAATTCCAACGAGGGCCCGCGTCTTTATAGATACACGGGCTGGCGTCCACGATACGGGCACGCGCACACCCCCGCCCCATGGGCGAAGGTGTTCTCACGGGGGTTAAGGGAGACAGATCCCCTCCCATGGCATTTGTTTTAGTCCAAAATATAAGTACTGATGGAGGCATTTTTATGGTAAACTAATGTTATTTAAGTATTTTGTACGAATAATAAATGTTAATCAATGAATACTAATGTGAAACGCTATCATTTGTATCTATTTATATACGAGGTGTGTCAATAAAGCGATGAGATTGATTTTTTTATATTATTTTTATTGAACTAAAATAACTATTTTACATTATCCCCTTCAAAGCAATTACCCTGGGAGTCCACACAGCGCTGGAATTGATGTTTTCATTGTCCGTATCAGTTCTGGAACTCAATTACTGGAATTGCTTTCAGTTGGTCAGTCACAGACATTTTAATTTTTTCATATGTCCCAAAATGTAGTTCTTTGAGGTGAATTTTTATTCTTGGTCATGTGTTTGTGAACAACCCGAGTTCAATGCGTTCATAGAATTACTTAGTAAATAGGTACCTACATTATGATGTGTAAGGGAGAGTGGCGGTATGTATATGTCACATAGCTCGATTCACAATACATTTTAATATACCCTTCCGACGAAAAATCCTGAGAACGCCACAGCCCGTGAGTGATGGTCGAAACAATGAATCTTGTACAACAGCGCTGGCTCGTCATCGTTACTAACCTAACCTAACCGCCGCGCGGTAGAGTCCGGGACCGTACGCCGCGCCGTCCGCACGCGCAGGTGGAGTAGGCCTGCGCGCTATGCGTGGGTGGATGATGATATTGTCGACCGCAGCAGTGAGGTACACTATACAAGGTATACTCACTGCGGAGGAAACCCGCGTAATGTGCGTGTAGTTACGCATTCGGCGGTCCTAGGGTGGCCACGTGCAGTGGAGCCGGCGCCAGTATAGCTCGGGATGAATGTCGGGGGTTCGGCGTTGCCGTACGTCTTCTCGCACAACCCCACCCCAACCCCACCATTATTCCGACGTGTCGAGTTTTGACGAATAGCCTCGGATATTTGGCCAAGGACGTTATCGTGACCTTTATAATAATTACTCCTTATTTACTACAGTGACCTATACAAAATGACAGAAATGTTCTACGAGTCGGAAACGTACGGAAACGAATGGAAAAAAAAGTACAACGAAATTTACGATAACAATGTAGCCACTCGCGAAGAAAATATGAGCCATTTAAGGACTATTGAAGAGCAACAAAAAGAAATAATGGAGCTTAAAAATACCATTGACATCCGAAACGCTAAGATCGTATGTGTAAAATGTGTTATGTTTATTTTTACTGTAATATTATTTTTACAAGAAAATATTCCATTGTTTTTTACATTCTCTACAAAACTATACGAACCATATAATATTATAACAGTAATACTTCTAAACTCGCGACCCACAATCAAATGCAAACGGATTTTTTTTCCATCATAAACATTTTTTATTTTATAACAAATTATTCTTAGCCTCGGCTATCTACACTTATGGATAATAATAATTGTACATTTTTAGTTATCTGAACACGATAGTAATACATTAAGATATAATATTATAAAGTGATACGGATTTAAATTAACCATTTACAGTATATATGTTACGGGCAAAGTGGAAAATTCGGGCAATGTATACAATGCCCGGGCATTGTACACATTGTCCGATGCATATTGGGCAATGTGAATTGTTAAGTATTTATACATTAATAGTATTAATTTTTATATGCAATTTATTTATAAAAATTGTGAAATAAGTTAATAATCATTAAATGCACTATATATCCCGATAACGAAACCGATAAATATCTTGTCTCATATAATTTTGGTACATACAGTTTTACTTTAGTTGTATACTGTCACTCAATGTAGGTATATTGTGCTTAAACATTTATTTTTTGTTACACATTGCTTAACCAAACATTTATTTATTTATTTTTTACATTTTATTTAAAATGGAAAATTTTAATACAATTTTAATCATATTTGAAATAAATTAGTATAAATAAAAATAATAATAATATAAAAATTAATTAATAATGTATAATAGTTAGTGATTAATCAGAGAACAGACGTAGCATTTAATGATTATTAATTATGTAATTATTAGAATAAATGTACTTCACAATTTTTTAAATGTATAATTTGTATAAATACTTTACAATTCACATTGCCCAATATGCATTGGACAATGTGTACAATGCCCGGGCATTGTATACATTGCCCGAATTTACCACTTTGCCCGTAACATATACATTTATGTTGGTTACAATGTCGTAAATATCAAATAAGTTCTGTTCGTGGCTGTATATCCGTGCAGTCCTGCAATCTTTTAGATTTTTTTCTGGTCCACGAGTCTGAAAATAGGTTTTCTACTACTGCACTAGACAATGCGTTTAAAATTACTTTTCGGTTGATCCTTCGATGTAGTTGTCGTTTGACGGTGAAAATTTAAACTCCGACATATTCTTTTCATTTTTAGGAACAATTCAAGAGTTTACCGGTATACGAAAAAAGAGTTGGCGAATTGTCAGTAGCCAACAGAAAATTAAAAAAACAAATAGAAAACCAAGACGTTACCATAAATAAATCGAAGGAAAAAAACAACGAACTACAAAACATTAATGAAGCATTGAAAACCGATAATTCCGAGTTGAAAGTAATAAAATATTGAATTAACTTGGAATGTCGACCGGCGTATTTTTTTTTTTTTTTTTTTTTTACTTTTAAGTAATATTCAATAAAAGACTAAAAAAAAAATTACGCTGGGTTAATTCACACAAAATGTACGGTTTTTGTGTTTTTATAACGTATTAATTTGAAATTATACTCGTATTTTTGTAGACAAAAATTAGTTCAATGGAAAGAACAATACAACATCTATCCTCGAAGGCAAAACCTAGCTTCAATGGAAAATATAAGGACAATTTTAATTTAAATAAAACCATTAAAGAATTAGAGGTGAGTTAAAGGATAATACAAACGGAGAAATAAACGTATAGTAAAGAACGGTTTCATAAAACGTGTATAGCACAAAGGCATCATCTCCTGACGTTTACAAAATGAAATTGAATCGATTTTGCAGACCGAATCGACTATATACTTTATATCCGTTCGTCGTTACACGTTCCTCTAGATAGATAGGTAGTATATTGTTGGCAAAATTTAATAATCGTGTGGGGATTTTGTCGGATCCGTGTAAAGGTCGAGAGATTGTTGATAGATTGATTTTTCCAAACCAACAGTGTATAATATGTACTCGATTGTTAACGTATTTCAACGCCGTAAAAAACCGATCGTTAATTTCAGAAAATTATTTTTTTTGAATAAAGTTGAAAAATTCCGATCTTTCAATAATACGAATTAAACGAACGTTCGAGCTGAGATCGTATTGGCCGTATTCGTTTCTGCGTATATAAGTAATCCAGAATCGTCTGCGCGTGATTGTTTAGAACAGGGGTCGGGAACCTTTTCGTAAGAAATGGCCATTTTTTTTTTTAAGTTACGAAACAGTGATTTCCAGAGAGCCGCAGGTTTAAACAACTTTTTTTTCAGTCGTAAATATTGTTTATAGTGAGCCCGTTTTATTTT